>VDFB02334864.1:0-77183 GCA_007258455.2 Sequoia sempervirens | reverse complement strand
CGAGTTTATTGCAAAATAGGTAAGTATTGTTGATTTTATTTTAGATTTTTTAAAAAATATTTTCTATAAGTATGCAAGGCATAGCCATAGGTCGTAGTAGTTGGATCGACAATTCAGGATGTGTAAGGACTCTTTCCCCATTGGAACCATTGTATCTGTAGTTGATTTTGTTGAAAATTACACATTGCAACTACAAAATGAAGTTCAATCACAATATTATAATTCTATTCAAATTGTTATTTTTGTCCACATAACATATAGGCATGCCCCTGATAGTACAAATGAGGGTAGGAAGATAATTAGGGAGTACCATTTTTACATGAGTGATGATATATCTCATTCATATGAGTTTGAACAACATTATTTAAAAAAAAAAATTGAGTTCTTGCAGGAAAAAAGGATTGCAATGGTTCAACATCTAATTTGGTCAGATAACTACATAGGGCAATTCAAGAATACTCACATGTTTTATTGGTTGAGACAGATGCATATAGAGAGGGGTGTACCACATATTTGGAGTTTTGTCAAAGTTGGGCATGGAAAAGGTGAGCATGATGGCATAGGTGCATGTGTAAAGAGATCTTTGGTTAAGGAACAAATGAAGATCAGAGGTGGTGCAACATTCAGTGATGCACGTTCTATTGTGGATTGGTGTACTTATGTACTATCACAAGGAGGGACACTTGATTCACAAGTGTGTAGGTTTTTTTGGTTGGTTAAGGAGGGCACAATGGGAGACAATGGAATGCCAAACAATTAGAGATTCTTCAAAGATGCATTTGTTTTGAATCTTAGATGCGAGTGCATGGACCATATGGACACGAGAGATGGCTTATTTTTTTTCAAAATTCTATTCAGTGTGATTGGGATCAGTGTGATTCAAGTGACAGGGTAGATACTTGGATTCCACAATACCTAACCCCTTTATTTGTACCACAATCCTCATTAGAATATGTAATGGAAAGTTCACTTGACTACAATCATCTTTTAGATCTTGTACAACCAAGACATGTCTATATAGTTGTAGCACCATAGGGGAATGAAGAGGGATCCGACTATTGGCTGGCACGATGTGTATAGAGAAAGAAAAAGATAACACAACTGATGATAGATGATGATGGGTTCATGTATCCTACAGGTTCAGTTTTTGTTTCTTGAACTTCATTGCATTACCATTTCATCATCATTTAGGTTGTTTACAATAATATAGATTTGTTATTCTAAGACTCTTTTCTAGTTTGCATTAGCATTTCATCATCATTTAGGTTGTTTAGATGAAATATAGATCTATTATTCTAAGTATATTTAGATGTTGATAAAGAACTTACGATCACACAGGTTCAGTTGTTGTTTCCGAAACTTGGTTACAAACATATATGATTAGAAAGAATGACATACCTATATTTGGAGACTATAAGAAACACAAAACCATTCTCATGTATTTGTACCTTGTTATAGCAACAAATGTTAAGATATTGAGACATCATGCTAGACCAAAAACAAAAAAAACTATGGACAATTAGTAGTGTTGATCATGAAGCATTACTGGAAACTCTAAAGGTAAGAGATGACCCTTCGGGAAAACTTGAGTAGTAGATCATTTGATGTATGGGATAGGTATGATATTGTTCATTAAATTTTGATATTGTTTATCTACTAAGGTTCATATAGATTTGTTAGTCTAAGCATCTTTTCTATTGTGACCATATAGATTTATCATTTGAAGTATATTATGATGTTCTTGGCACGATTGATCATAGAGTCACTACAACAATAGCTAGCTTTGATCCTTTGGCAGAGGTATGCGACATATTAGAATAATATATAGATTGGTTATTGTAAGAATATTTGATAGTTTGCATTACCATTTCATCATCAATTAGGTTGTTTAGAATAATATAGATTTGTTATTTTAAGGATCTTTTCTAGTTTTCATTACCATTTCATCATCACTTAGGTTGTTTAGAATAATATAGATTTTTTATTTTAAGCATCTTTCCTATTTTTACAGGTGTTTATCACTCTAGAATGTCAACATGCTACTATTGTGGAAGACTGTGCCGACCGCGAAGGAAACATGTGATCTATTTCCTTCCTCTACTAGGAAATGACTATGTATTAAGGTCGTTTGTTATATTCCTACATGGTATTTTGTAAATCCTACATTTGATAACAATTATTGAATGATAATATCATGTGTATTGTGTATACTTTACATGTATTCAAGTGCATACTTTACAACTTATGTGTATACTTTGTCAATTATGAGTTCCAATGTATACTTTATGACCTACATGTTTTCATGCGTATACTTTTTCACTTACTTATGAGGAACAAAACGAACCCTAAACCCCATTGCACCTTTACATCTCATCCATCTGACCCTTTTTCCATCAATTGAAAACTTGACACCATAGAAAAACACCTTAGAGATATCAAAAAATGAGAGATTTTATTGTAGAGGGGCCCTACGTGATCTCATAGACTCAAACAGATTGTTTCTAGGTGACACGGTTTCTGAGTAATAGCCCATTAAAGATTGTTGTCTTTTAACACTTTGGACTCTTAAGGGAAATCGTTGGTCCAATGTAGCTCAAAATGGTTCAGCATGTTTGGGTGCAAAATAGGACCATGCCTAGCATAAACATACCCATCTAAATGTGTTGGACAATTCATTTGGTTTTACGAGTTGTAGAATGAAAGTTGCACCACTTTGCAACTTTACACTACTTGCATCTGACAACTTTTTTGTCAACTGAAAAACTCATCACCATGAGAAAACACCTCCGAGATAGAAAAAATTGAGAGATGTTACTGTAGAGGATTCCACCATGATCACATAGCCTCAGACGGAGAGTTTGTAAACATCACGGTTTTCGAGAAATAACCCTTCAAAGATTGCTACCTTTTAGCACTTTGGACTCTTAAGGGAAATCATTGGTCCAATGTAGCTCAAAGTGGTTCAACATGTTTAGGTGCAAAAGAGGACTATTTCCTAGTGTAAACATACCCATTCAGACATGTTGGAACATTTTGTTTGGTCGTACAAGTTGCAGAACGAAAGTTGCACCACTTTGCAACTTTACACTCCTTGCATTTGACAACTTTTTCCTCAACTAAAAACTCGTCACCACGAGAGAACTCCTCCAAGATAGCAAAAATCGAGAGAGGTTATTGTAGAGGGTCCTAACAAAATCCCATAGGCTCAGACAGAGAGTTTGTATGCATCACATTTTATGAGAAATAGCCCTTCAAAGATTGTTGTTTTTTAGCACTTTGGACTCTTAAGGAAAATCACCGGTCCAATGTAGCTCAAAGTGGCTCAACATGTTTGGGTACAAAAGAGGACCATTCCTAGCATAAACGTACCTATCCAGATGTGTTGGAATAGTTTTTTTGGTCATATGAGTTGCAAAAAGAAAGTTGCACCACTTTGCAACTTTACACTGCTTGCATTTGACAACTTTTTCCTCAACTGAAAACTCGTCACCACGGGAAAATGTCTCTGAGATAGAAAAAATGAAGAGAGGTTATTGTAGAGTGTCCCAAAATGATCCCATCACCTCAAACAGAGAGTATGTAAGCATCACTGTTTCCAAAAAATAGCCCTTCAAAGATTGATGTCTTTTAGCACTTTGGACTCTTGAGGGAAATCGTCAGTCCAATGTAGCTCAGAGTGGTTGAACGTATTTGGGTGAAAAAGAGGACCATGCCTAGTGTAAATGTACCCATTTGGACGTGATGGAATAGTCCATTTGGTCATATGAGTTGTAGAAGGAAAGTTGCACCACTTTGCAACTTTACACTACTTGCATTGGACAACTTTTTCCTCAACTAAAAATTCATCACCACGGGAAAGCACCCCCAAGATACAAAAAATAGAGAGAGGTTATTGTAGAGGGTCCCAAAACGATCTCATAGCCTCAGACAAAGATTCTGTAAGCATCACGGTTTCCAAGAAATAACCCTTCAAAGATTGCTTCCTTTTAGCACTTTGGACTCTTAAAGGAAATCGTCAGTCCATTGTAGCTCAGAGTGGTTTAGCGTGTTTGGGTAAAAAATGGGACCATGCCTAGTGTAAACATACCCATCTAGATGTGTTGGAACAACTCATTTTGTCGTACGAGTTGCAATGCAAAAGTTGCACCACTTTGCAACTTTACATTGCTTGCATTTGAAAACTTTTTTCTCAACTGAGAACTCGTCACCACAAGAAAATACCTCTAAAATAGAAAAATCCGAGAGAGGTTATTGTAGAGGGTCCCAACACAATTCTTTAGCCTTAGACGAAGAGTCTATAAGCGTCACAGTTATGAGAAATAGCCCTTCAAAGATTGTTTCATTTTAGCACTTTGGACTCTTAAGGGAAATCGTCAGTCCAATGTAGCGTGGAGTGGTTCAACATGTTTGGGTGAAAAAGAGGACCATTCCTAGCATAAGAATACCCATCTGAACATGTTGGAACAGTTTTTTTGGTCGTACGAGTTGCAGAACAAAAGTTGCACCACTTTGTAACTTTACACTACTTGCATTTGACAACTTTTTCCTCAACTAAAAACTTGTCACCACAGGAAAATGCCTCCAATATAGCAAAAAAGAGAGATGTTATTGTATAGGGTCCCAACATGATCCCATAGCCTCAGACGAAGAGTCTATAAGCATCATGGTTTCTGAGAAATATCCTTTCAAAGATTGCTACCTTTTAGCACTTTAGACTCAAGCAAAATCATTGGTCCAATGTAGCTTAAAGTGATTCAACATGTTTGGCTGCAAAAGAGGACCATGCCTAGCATAAACGCACCCATCCAGACATGTTGGAACAGTTCATTTGGTCGTACAAGTTGTTGAACAAAAGTTGCACCACTTTGCAACTTTACACTGCTTGTATATGACAACGTTTCATCAGCTGAAAACTCATCACCATGGAAAAACGCCTCCGAGATAGAAAAAACTAAGAGAGGTTATTGAAGAAGGTCCCAACACAATCCCGTAGCCTCAGACAAAGAGTCTTTAAGTGTCATGGTTTTCTGATAATATCCCATCAAATATTGTTGCCTTTTTTCACTTTGGACTCAAAGGAAATCGTTGGTCCAATGTAGCTTAGAGTGATTTGACAAGTCGTGGAATTCTATTTGGTTTGTTTAATGGTAGTATCACACTCATTTGATCTATTTAATGGCTGCATCATGGTTGAGTGATGTCTTAATTGTTGATATGATTATTGTATAGATTTCACATGAACAATCTAATGAAAATGTATCTTGTTCAGTTGTAAGGACTTTATTTGAAGGTGGCATCAAACCCCTATGATTGAAAGATAGTGATTCTTATTCAAGATGTTTTTATACCTTTTACATGTTATTAAGCTTGAATGAACATTGACTAACATTGATTTTTATCAAGATGGTTATATTACTTTCGAATGAACATTGTAACATGACATATATTTCATTAAGTTGTATCTATTTTTCATTAATTTTAACTTCTTTTGAAATAAAAATCATCTTCCCACATCATTACATGAGTTCAAAAAACAAAATAATGTCAAATGTAAATTCATTCAACAGAGCTTGAAATCATGGGTATTTTCAAATTGAGAGTTTGATAAAAATGTATTGGTAGACATGTATGAAAAATGTGGTACAATAGAAAAGGAAATGAATTGTTTGAAAAAGCTCCACAAAGAAATATGGTCTCATGGAATGTAATGTATGTGAAACTTAATATGAATGAACTCTAACATAGATGGATTACCAATTGTAATTCATAAGTTCTATTAAAATGCAATTTTGTTAATCTATAACATACATTATCAATCATAACTTTAAACCATTAAGATAATTATACATTCCATTTTAAAAATTCAAAGTAGAAAGACATGCACATGAGGAACAAATTATATCGAATATCAATTCTTATATATAAAACTATGTTTGTGCATATACAAATTTGGCATATGCCTACTTAGAACAAGTTTTACAAAATATGGCATATATGCCATCTCAAGATCTATCAAACCCTAAGTACATATCAATCTATATCATATCCTAATTTTGTACTAGACCATCAAAATCAAGCCTCCTCAAAGAAGTTAGTTGCTCTAAAGTTTCATGCACAATAACAATTCAAACTACAAATTAGATTAATTATGTGAATGGTTGATAAGATAGACTAGTAAATAGAAACTTATATACCATCATTTATAAATTACAAATTTAACATCAAAATCAATATACATGTACTCTATTATATCAATAATGCAATTCTTGCTTACCTCAAATCTTGCCCTCTTTTCTGCAAGATGTTCTGCATATGATTGTCCCTTAGGATGATCAGGAGTCCTTGTATAAAGTAATGGTCTCACACTCATCACAATGCTAAGTTGAGTAGAGGACTATAGCAGATAAAATAAAAATGATACAAATTAACATATAATTGTTGAAAAATAATCATATCTACTAAACACATATCTACTCCTATCTAAACATAAATATTTGCAATATAAAATAAACACATACTTGTTGTGATGCTATGACATGCGATGGGCTCATAGTGGATGAATCAGTAAAGATGGTTTCCTACATAAAAAATGAGAAGAATGTAACACAATTTAAATGCACATGCACATATAATCATAATGTCAAGAATAAAAAAAATATATACCTATTTTGCAACTTCATCCAATGAGTCAAACCCAATCAACAAGGATGTATAAGAACCAGGTTGCTGCATAAAAAGACAATATTACATTAGGCTATTAATATATGCAGTACATGTATTTAAACATAATGGATTTAAAAAATTAACATATAAAATAACAATTTAAATAATATTGTATACTAATTGTCTAAGGCAAATGAAATGACAATATGCGTAGCCTCCTGCACTTGCGACAACTACTCCTTTGTCAACAACTGTTAAAGATTCCAACACATAAACATATATTAGTACAAATAACTCTCATAAAATATGAAAGAATTCACATAAAACACACTATGAAATTACTTTAAGTCTTACCGGTCCTCCCATATCATCCCTGGTAGTCAATGTCTCTCCTACAAATGCTCCACTTCGTGCTCTATCAACTCCTACATTTGACATATCATGAACCTCATAGTCAGATGTGTCTATGGGAGCCTTAGTGGACCGTCACAGAGGACTAAAACATAAATTGTTGCACGTCATGAAATGATGAGGCACACAAATATGTCCCAAAGAGGACAGTGTACCAGTGGGAGTTGATGGCAATGTAATAGTGGGAGTTGTTGCAACAAGTGCACCACCATCATGCTGAGATGTATCAGGTGTAGCACCACTATGATGGGATGCACTGTCAAATGATTGCACAACATGATGGCTCTGCGTGACCAGATGATCACTCAATGAATGTAACACATAAATGCTAAGAGTCCCTACATCTACGTCATAAATATCAAGGTAAGGTAGTGGAGTCAGAGAAGCAATAGGTGGAGGAGGATGAACTGGGGTGACTCAGCGCACCTCTAGGTCTATCATGTGGCATTCCTCTACCAAAATCCTAGAAATCTTGCATGTCAAAGTAATTGACATGTTTCCCTAGCACAAACTCAACATATAATTTTTGGAGAAAATACTGAGGGACATCATGATTGTTGTTGGGTGGTTTATCAAAACCATCCACCAACGTCTCCAAAAATTATCTAATATGCCTCTATGGGTGCACCATTTAATTGAAAATTTTGGTGTCCACACATTAACAGGCTGCCTTGTTCTCTGATCGATGAATAACTTGGCTAATTGGGCTTTCTTAATATCAAGTTCCTTCATCTCATCATATGATAACCCATTGGCATAAAATTGTCTTTGTTCCTCTTGCCACTGCGCAAATCTATTATGTCAAGTTGCCAAATTTTCAACATTTGAAATTATTGTTTCCAAAGTGTTTTTCATGTCTGATAGCTCATCGAGTGTCTCATAGATTCAACATGCTTTTCTTAATTGATCTAAATTTCTATGAATATACTTGTGTATTGTTGGCACATTTTGATTTGGAAACAATGGTTGTGGTGAAGGAGGATTTAGAGGGTTTTCATTTTGTCCAGGATCAGGGTTTTCATTCTGTGCGGGATCAGGGTTCTCATTTTGTGCAGGGTTTGGGTTTTCATCTTCTAAAAGGTTTGGATTTTCATGTTGATCCATTTTAAACTTGTTATTGATAAAAAAATTTAAAATTAACAATGATTTTAATGCAATAAAAAACCTATCAAATTTACCCTATTTTTTACTAAAATTCAAAAAAACAATGCAAAAAGAATATAAATTGAATAAAAACACAAAAATCCAAACATACCTTTTAAATTTGATTGATTTTTGGAAAAATTAAATCCTAGGAATGGATATCCGAGTTGGAGAAGAGAAAAATCCACGCACAACCAGTTAATTGTGAGCTCTCGGGTCTTTTCATTTTTAATTTATAACACATGAAACAAATATTTGTTTCCTATTCGAAAGTATTTTTAATATATGGTTGGGTTCGGGACTCGACCATATGATATTAGCAGTGGTTTTTTTTAAATATATGATATAAAAAAATAATATATATTATATATTATATTGTAATATATATATATTATTATAATATAACATAATATACATTATATTATGTATGACATAATATAATATATATATTATTATACTATAATATATATAATATTATATTATAATATAATATACATTATATTATGTATGATATAATATATATTATATTAATAATATAATATATATTTTATATATATATTTTTGGTCGGTAAATTATATGTTTTATTAATAATAGACTGGGATTTATCCTACCCCAAAATAGGGATGGTTACCTAAAGAATTTCCAATAGCCTCTAAACAAGACTCGAACCAAAAATGGAGAGGAAAGTTTGGGAGTCTCACTCACAAAGGCACTTTATCAAAAGTCTCTATCATAGGGTTAAAAGCCAGATTCCAAGGCTTCAAGGATAGAGCAAATTTATCTTCCCAACTCCAAAAAAAATCACACATCTAACTTTATTTCTATCAGCCACAAATTTGAAAACAACAATAAAAAATCCTCTAGCAACTGGGTAAATTTGAACACAGTTGTCCATAATGGGCTCCCATTGTTCGGAGATCCATTTATGGAGATCACACAAATGTGGCCAAGAAACCCTGAAACATCCAATCAAACCTAATTCTAAAAACACTGGTATTATGCAATACCTCGTCTTCAAGCTCATCCTACAGGAAGACCAACACCAGGTTGGCCTTCAAACCAGCAATTGCCTTCCCTGATGCCTGGAGGTGATGCTCTACAAGGGCATTAGCAACCCCTAATCAGCTTCCACCAGCACTCTCCCTAAATCTAGGCCCGTGACAAACTACACCTCGCACAACGTTATTTTCACTTGGTTGCGCAAATTTTCCCTTTTTCTAGTTGATACCACACAATGCATCTACCCTACAGCTTGGTGGGCCTCCTACGCAAAGATTCGTAGAAACCTTAGCACCTGTAGAAGCAAATGGCTTCATCACAGCTCCTCACAATAGTTTCCCTAACTCTCAGTTCTCTCCCTATGCCTTGTCTATGCTATTTCTTACTATTATTCTTTCATATGTTTCTTCCAAGCATCCATAGCATAGACAAGGTAGTAAACTATTTGAAAAGATGCCTCAGTAAAAAGTGGTCTCGTGGAATGCCATGACAAGCAAATGCCAATATATATTATATTATTTATAATAATATTATATTATAATATAATATTATAATATATATAATATAATATAATATAATATTATATTATTATATAAAAATATAATATTACATAATATGAGCTCTCATTTTTTTTAATTTATAACACAGGAAACGAATATCCATTTTTTGTTTTATATTTTTTTAATATATGATCGGGTCAATTGGTAGAATTATTTTTCAAATGTATAATATAAAAATATAATATATATTATATATTATATTATATTAATTATAATATAAAATATATAAATGATAAATATTATAATATTATATATATTATATTATAATATAATTTATAATATTATATTATTATATAATATTATATTACTATATAATAACATAATACTATAGAAATAATATAATACTATATAATAATATAATATAATCATAAAATATAATATTAAATTAACAAACATTATAATATTTTTTTTAATAAAAATATTATTATAATGTTTTTTAATTTAATGTTGCATATAATAAATATATTAAAAAATTATTATAATATATAAAATAAAAAATTGGTCGGGCCCGGACCCCATGGATTTAAAATTTTTGAGTTAGTCAAAACGGCTATCCATTTTGGTTTGGTATTACCAAACCAAAACGAATATTGTACCTTAGCCTGCAAAGAGTCAAAGGCATGAATTCTGCATTTCTAGACATGTTAAAAATACCTTTTTTTCACATCACAACTTTCTGGACCCCCATGATCTTGCACAAAACCTATTGTTGAAAGTGAGACTAATAAATTTCTCAAGTGTTTGAGAATAGATAATGGTGGAGAATATTGTTCCAATGCATTCAAGGAGTATTGTGACAAGTTTGGCATAAAGCATGAGAAAACTGTACCTCTTACTCCTCAAAAAAATGGGATAACGGAAAGAATGAATTGCACCATCATGGAGAAGGTGAGGAGTATGTTGTCAAATTCTAGTTTGGAAAAGCATTTTTGGGTAGAAGCATTAAGGACAATGTGCTACCTCATAAATCAATCTCCTACTACAACTTTGGATGGTGGCATTCCCGAAGAAGTTTGGACGGGTAAAGAGGTAGTTTACTCTCACCTAAAAATCTGTGGATGTGAAGCATTTGTGTATATTCCCAAAGAAAATAGAACTAAGTTAGATGATAAATTCATGAAATATATTTTCTTGGGATATTTAGATGGTGAATTTTGTTATCGTTTATGGGATCCAGTCAAACATAAGATCATTAGAAGTAGGGATTTCATATTTAATGAGTTAGAGATGTTTAAGAGGACTGCAAGTAATTTGGAGGCAAAGACGGTTGTTGATAGGTTTGAAGAAAAACAAGAAAATATTCCACCATTGCAAGAAAATGGGTAGCAAGATCAAGAGTATGATGGACAACAAGAGGAGAATGAGGAACAACAAGAAGAAGAAATATTGTAGGAGCCGTTACAAGAGATTCAACTTGAAAACACAACACCACAATTGGTTCATAGATTTGCTAGGCCTCATAAGCCTTCACAAAGGTATAAGCCCTCATACTATATTTTGTTAACCCATGAAGGTGAACCTAATGGTATTCAAGAAGCTTGTAAAGATGAGCATAGTAAAAAATGGGAGAAAGAAATGGAGGAAGAAATGGAATCCTTGTTGGAAAATAGAACTTGGGTGTTGGTAAAGCTTCCAAAAAGAAGAAAATCTCTACAAAACAAATGGGTTTATAAGATCAAGCATGAGGGTGACGAGAAAAAGAAAAGATACAAAGCAAGGCTGGAAGTGAAGGGATTTGCTCAAAAGGAAGGTATTGACTTTACTGAAATTTTTTCACCCATTGTTAAAATGCCATCAATTAGAGTCATTCTTGGTCTTACTACTACTTTAGACTTAGAGTGTGAACAATTAGATGTGAAAGCAACCTTTCTTCATGGCGAATTGGAAAAGGAGATTTATATAGAGCAGCCAAAAGGTTTCAAAGTAAAAGGTAAAGAGAACTTGCTTTGTAGGTTGAAAAAGAGTCTTTATGGGTTGAAATGGACACCTCGCCAGTGGTATCAAAAATTTGATTCATTTATGTTGGAGCATGGTTTTAAAAGGATAGAAGTTGATCATTGTGTCTACATCAAGAGATATGATTAGGGAAATTTCACTATATTATTGTTATATGTGGATGATATGTTAGTTGTTGGACATGATAAAGATATGATTAATCAATTGAAGAAGGATTTGGGTAACCAGTTTGCAATGAAAGATATGTGTCCAACACAACAAATACTAGGCATGAAGATCATACATGATAGGAAGAAGAAGAAACTATGGTTGTTACAAGAAAAATATATTGAGAAGGTGCTAGAGATATTTAATATGAAGGATGCCAAGCCAATTAGTACACCTCCCATTTCTCATTTCAAATTGAGTGTTGATTTATGCCCTTGTGATGACAAGGAGGAGGAAATGAAAAATATTCGTTATGCTTCAACAGTTGGTGGCCTAATGTATGCCATGGTAAGTACTCGACCAGATATTGCATAGTCAATGGGAGTAGTGAGCAGGTTTCTTGCAAATCCAAGCAAACAACATTGGGAAGCAGTAAAGTGGATTTTGAGGTACCTTAAGGGTACTAGTCATCATTGTCTATGTTTTGGTAATAATGATGTGCTTAAAGGTTACACAGATGCAAATATGGTTGGAGATGTGGACACTAGAAATTCCACAATTGGTTATCTATATACTTTTGCAGGTGCTTTAGTATCTTGGGTTTCTAGACTACAAAAAGTAGTACCCCTTCCAACAACAGAGGTAGAATACATTGTTGCAATAGAAGCTTGCAAAGAGATGCTATGGATACAGCGATTCCTAGGAGAGATGGGAATAAAACAAGATAGATATACGTTGTATTATGATAGTCAAAGCGCCATCCATTTAGCAAAAAAAACAACATATCATTTAAAGACCAAGCACATTGATCTAAGGTACCATTAGATTCGACAAGTATTAGAGGAAGGGAATTTCAATTTGGAAAAAATCCATACAGATGAAAATCCTACTAATATGCTCACTAAAATTCTGCCAAGAGAAAAGCATGATCTATGTAGGAACTTGGTAGGTCTAAGGTGATCTAATGACTACAGTTTATCAGACTCCCTTTCATTGGCTTCAAGTGGGAGAATAGGAATAACTTTAAGAAACCCCCCCTTAGCGAAGGTGTAAAATCCTAGAAAATCTTGTATACTTCCCAATAAAAATATTAATTTTATTGGCAATTTTTTTCATTTTTCAGGAAATAAAATAATCTCAATTGGTGAATCTTTTCTAATCACTAGAAGTCTGTGGAAAATATTAGTGAATTGAAAATTTTTTTAAACCAATAAAATATTTTCATTGGCAATTAAAACCTATTTTCAAACCAATAAAATATTTTCATTGGAAAATTAAACTTGTTTTCAAAACATAATTTTTTTTTGTTAGGGATTAAAACTTTTTTCAAATCAAAAAAATATTTTCATTGGTGAATTAAACCTATTTTCAAATGAATAAGGAAAAACATTGGTGAATTAAACATAATCTCAAACTAATAAAAAAAATTCAGTGGCAAAATGTCAATGCAAATCAATATAACCATGACTAATCGATGAATTTTTGATGGACGACTATAGTTGCATTCCAGAAGTAAATCTCTAAAGCACTAGACTGGCAAATTGAAACCTCTGAAATAACACTAGAACTGTTAGATGCGGACATGTAGCAAGATCAAGGCTCACCGTTCATTGCGGTAATGAACCCGATGGGTTGAAGGATTTTGGTGATGAGTGATACAAGAACCTAAGTGGTAGAAATATGCACGTGCATAAAGTTTGTTTTAAAAGAGGGGCCACCTAGGAAGAACGTAGGACCAGGGTTTGAAAAATTAAGAACATTTTACACAAAGGATGTAAAGGCCAAACAAGGATGAATTATCAACCTTATAAAATAATTGTATCCCTGGACCAAAGTAATGAAGAAAATATGTGCGAAGGATATTCCATATCTGTAGCCAAATGTCAGCACAAATCAATATAACCACAACCGTTCAATGAATTTTCAATGGACGACTATAGTTGCATTCCAAAAGTAAATCTCTGAAGCACTAGACTTGCGAATTTAAACCTATAGAATAACACTATAATTGTTAGATTTCCATAAATTAATGGTTAAGATTTTATTACTTATTAAATCACTTAAAGTCATGACAACCAAAATAATATTAAGGAACGATCAGAACCATCGACAGAACTATAGCAAGGTGCAAAATATTAAGGAAATATTAAGGAACTAGTGTTAAAGCCTACGCTACTAAAGGATCCTTGTAAGCACATGTTTTTTTTAATAGTTAAATAGCTGCTATTTGGGGCAACACCCTATATTAATCAAAAAGAGTTTTTACATTCCTTCATTTCCATAAAATATTACAGACCCAAATATTGAACGGATTAACATTGGACACTTATACAGATTAAAAACCATCACAAACCAAAATGACCTTCCACAAACACTAGATTATGCATTGTTGTAGCTAGCCTCCCTGGTCTTCTTGGCTTTGATTGCATTTAGAATCACCAAACAATCACCACCGCAAGCACTATGGGCAGGATGGTTTTCTCATTCCTCCCAGCTCCTAGTGTCATTCACTACCCATTCTTCACTAGTGCCCAACTCCTAATCCTCCTCATTCGAATACCACCTTTCCCCATTGAGAGCTTTCACCATCGCAAATGCCTTCACCCAACCCTTCGATCAGTCTTTGATAATGTCAACCGCATGCAAAAGAAAGTAGATACACCTGTCAATATCCCCCCACTGGTTTTTGAGAGTTGCATGGTCTAGTGAGCGCACCAGGGGAAACTTTGGTACTGACCATTCATTCCCATGATCCTTGTAGTAGTGCAATGGTAGAGGGGTCATGAAATTGTCATTGATGTTGTCCAATGCCACATCAATATTTTCCAACAAAGAGTGTGGAAAAATTATTTGGCATAGCTTTTTCCCTTGAGCTTTTGAGACACCCATGTACACAAGCATTTTTAGAAACATGGATGGTATTTCTAAATTTCCCTTGAGCTTGTGGGTAGCCAAAAGAAATTTTGGGCCCAAAACACCCTTCACCACCTAGAGCACCAATGGGTGCTTGGACACCATTATCCCTTTCAATCATTTTTCTGTGATTTCACCATGGAAAGCGTTCTACTACTTCATGGAATTTAGAAACAGAGGAGTCTCCATTTCCCCTTAGTGTTTTTCGAGAGTGCTAAGGAAATTTGAGAAAAATGAGCACAACAACCCATATTTGTAGCAAAACCTCCTGCAACCTTATGGAGACCGTACCAAGAAATGAAAACCAACATCAAATGTGTCATGCATTCTTTATGCAAAAATATTTTTGTGATCCTGCCAGTTGCCACACATTCCCCCAATCGAATTAACCTAGAAATTAATGTTGAGTGATGCAACCATCATGTCATATGTCGTAGACATACCTTTTAAGTACTCATTTTGAAGGTAAACAAGACATCATAATCTGGGTCGTCCATCTGGTCTGATAGTTATGCATAGGAAAATGGTCTTAAGGCAAAGAGAACATAGATGTGAAGTGCTAGATTTAATATGGGCCGCTCCCCACCTCTTCGTTGCTAAAAGTTGCACACGAGTTAAATTCAATGGGGAAGTGGGGAGACTGAAACGTGGATTTTCTTGTGGGTAACTTGGATTAATATTGTCCAATTTTTTTGAAATAATATTGTCACATCAATGATTAAGGATTCAAGTGTTGAATTAAATTTTAATTGTCACATCAATGATAGTGGTGAATTTAAAAATGTTAAGTGTGAGTATTTGACGTCATACTCATTGTCTTCATTCTAACTTCTCTATATACTTCACCAACTTGATGTTCTTCATATTATTTATAATATTTTTGTCTTTGATTTATTTCTGCTCTATTCTCAATTTAACTGTGATATTATGGAATCTTGATGGTGTGTCATGCTACCCAAATTTTTTTGGGAGAAAAGAAGGGACAATGCATATGACAAATGAAAGTTGGGTATGGTTTTTACAATTCCTTGTGTGCAGGTTGAGGATGCTATAAGAAAAATTGTGGGTAGGGAATGGCTTCAAAACAACCCATGTGCTCTATATTTTGAGGTAGCTTCAACTTTCCTGTCCAATTGCATGGACATTTTGCTCAAAAATGATTTGGTGAAGACACCAGTAATATGTTATTTGCAGCCTTTCATTTACTCTATTTCTTTGTTGGAGTTGGCACTGGAGCATTACAATTTTGAAAGTGGGTTAGCGCCTATTGGTGGAATCTTCTAGAAAGTGGAATTACATGCTTCTACAATGCAAGCTCTTTCCCTAGTTAATATGAGATGGGGTCTGCTATGTGATACAAAAAATGAATCATTAAAGAGTTTGGAATTTGGGAGGAAGGTATTGGGTGATTTTCTTTTCTTCTATGTTGTTACTTTGTTAAATTTGATTCACCTTCTACTCAAACACCCGGTTGATGGCCTCAACTAATGTTACAGAAAAATTTAGTAATGAATTGTGTGATATGTCACGTGTCTATATTTTATTGTACAGTGTAATAGTTCTTGTAATGTGTATTTTGTCACAGGTTTTTTGTCACGGTTAGTGGCTTTTTGGCCAGGCTGGCTATGTACTATGTACTTCAGTGATCAGTCTTTAGCTACTTAAATTAAAATACTTTTCATGGCTCCATTCTTGGAAATTCTCCATCTTTTCAATGTCATTTAATTCTCTCTTTTCAATGCCTCAAAGTACTACATTTCAATTAATTGAAATCTCAGTCTTTTTGAAGAAAGTGTGGTTATAGTACTACCCGTGGCGGTGCAGATTGATTAGATAGCTTTATCTATCTATTGAAAACTACACAATGTACTATAGAATCATAGACGATGATGTCATTAATCCATTGATATAGTGAAATAAGATTTGTAATGATTTCATATCATTTGAGTGGCACTGCCAATTTTGACAGCTTGTCAGCTTGAGGTACAGTTTGCATGTATCCAAACGTTAATAAAGTTAAACATTTCAAATTTTAAATTGTAAATGTAAGGCTTAACTTTAAGTTACATGAATTGATTAAGTTTTTTTTTGGTTTGCATGAATCACGATTATCATTATACCCAACCTGAAACCTCATAGTTGATACGTGACATGTGTGAGGTGTACATAGGGATCAGATTGGTAGTGACAGTGTTGGCCCATAAATAGGGATAGTCAACACAACTAAAATCATTTGTTGAAGACTAAAAAGACTTTACTATTGAGTGCAATGTTCTGAATTGTCATAAGGGTATTCATTTTGTAGGGTTAATAAGGATTTAGGAAGAAGATGATGTGGTATTATTAGGGATACTCTAAATTCTCTTGCCTCCAGTTGTGTAGTTACAAAGTAAAAGACCAATTTCCTTCAAGTTCAGAATGGGTGGAATTGGAAAAAAGTTGATCTAATTCACCTGACTTCTGAGGTAGGTTTGGAACCAGGATGAGGAGCTCTAATGGAGATAAGTGCTATTCTAGTGCATGGAAGTTGTGTGAAAAATATGGGAGCAATTTTACTACCCCTCATCTTTTGCATGACTTTGGTTTTCAATCAGAATAGATACATTTTGTATCTTCACATCTCCCTTTTCCCCAACATGGTTGGCTAGGAAAATCGCTTGCATTTGTATTGCCAGAGCTACATTTGTATTTAAGAGCGCATGCTTTCCTAGGAAAGTATCATGCATTTATTTTGAGTACCCATGGCCTACTAGGCAAGTTCCATGCATTTATTTTCAAAGC
Source organism: Sequoia sempervirens (assembly GCA_007258455.2). Lineage (NCBI taxonomy): Eukaryota > Viridiplantae > Streptophyta > Pinopsida > Cupressales > Cupressaceae > Sequoia > Sequoia sempervirens. The sequence continues at coordinate 59,609 of VDFB02334864.1, read as the reverse complement.
CCATGGTTGACCTGGGAAGTCCCATCACCATGCATTTATTTTCAGAGTGAAATTTGTATTACGTTGTCACTAGCAGTCCAACAGAAGCTTGGCGCTTACATTTGTATTTGTATTATTTAAAGTACTGAAGTAACATATGTTATTTATACAAAACAAGAACTTGGTGCTTACATGCTCTACTCAATGACATTGTAATTCAGTTATAATAAAATAAATGGTTATGCTATTCTTCATTATTCATTTATAGTAAAGAAGTATTTTTTGAGTTTAGTGTCTATGAATCTATTGAAATCCATTTTTTTTTCTTTAAGAAATTAAGTATTATCTATTTATGAAATAATTGCATGTAGATTTAAAAGTAAAACATAAAGCAATACAAATGAATAAAGAAAATTTCCATCAAATTGACAAAAAACATTATAAACACTAAAAGTTGTCACTCTTGTTAGGTTTTACCGAAATGTTATTGATTTCTAATATTTCATTGACCATCTCCCCCAATTCCTAGTATCATTATTCATTTTATTATGTCATTTGCAATGTTAAGTTACCAGCCCCCTGGCTTTGATGTCAATCCTAGCACACTAAAGTTTAAAACAACTTTAAAACACATGTTTATTGTTTATATCATAAATTACTCAATCGTTCGATGAACATTTGATGTATGGTTGTAGTTGCATTCTAGAATGAAATGCACAGAGTGCTAGGCTTGCGAACTTAAACCTCTGGAATCACCCTATAACCATTAGATTTACAAAGATCAACAGTTTAGAATTTGTTGTCAATGTAGGATGAAATGGATTTTTTTAAATGTTGTCCTGGCCATGTACTAATTATGTAGTCCAGAAGCAACACGTAGACATTTCATTCACTTTAATGTTAAAAAAAAAAGAACTTTCTATTGTTAAATGATTTTATTTTTAAGTGAGAGAGTCAACACACGGGGAGATTTCAGTCTTCAATATTCTCATTGTCGTGCACCACCCTGTTCTAGGTTCCATAGTTCCACTTCCAACAAATCCATTCTAGTTTCCACAACCGTCAGCATTAATCTTTTCAAGAATCAAAGTCCGGGTAAGTGAAAGAATTCTTGCGGCTACGTTTCATCATTTGGTGTTCCTTAAAATATTATTTTGTCAAACTTTGAAGTTTTGGCTTAGGGTTGAGAGACTTAAGAATTAAGAAAAAATATGGAGGACTAATAGGGAATTCACAATTTCACATTGTATGAGCATGTCTACCACCAGTAGGTCCAGTACTAGTAGAGCAATGTTAGATAAACAAATACACTATGTAGAATTGCTTAACACCCCAAGTTTCACTGATGAATACCATGATATTTATGATCCTATAACCTATGGTAGGCATACCTCAGAAATTAGATTTTCATCTCAAAATAATAATGAAAATCAAATGAAATTTAATAGTATTAGTGCATTGTAGGTAACTGGATTAGGGTGCATGATGTTACATGAGGTTTTCCCTTGCGTAGAATTTATCATGGTCTATGCCCAAAATTATGATGATAACAAAAGAGAAATTGTTAGTAAAGATAGCAAAGAAGAAATGTTATCCATTAATGTAGAAGAACTTGGAAAAGTGTTTGGGTTTACAACCAAAGAATTTGGAAATGTCCACACTAACCTAGAATATCTTGCTAGTGATTATGAAGTAGTGGATGAAATGGAGAAAAATTCTTTCATAAATAAAATAGTTCAGCATAGAAACAAATTGAAAGGTGATCATAAGCCTCCTTATGGTTTTGATATTTTTAGACCATGTGTTTAGGATACTATTTCCATGCTAGCATTTTTCCTCAGACTGGATAGTAATTTGTAAGTAGGTGCAAGCCTCCTTGAAATGGCATATAATATCCATTATGGACCACATGTCAAATATAACTATATTGAGCAAATTTTAGAATCCATGCATAAACAATTTTTAATGATTAAAGGAGGTCCCACCAAGACATTTAGGTTCACAACCTACTTGTGCTATTTTTTTCTACTCAAATTTAGAGGAATGTTTGAGACGAACAAGCTTCAAATTCAACCCTATAGTAATGCTTAGGAAAATAAAATGGCTCCAGTATATGATTGGACCACTGAGATAAGGATGCATGATTCTTGAAGGAACTACAGTCATTTTGTAGGCTACTTTTTGGCTCCATTGCATCAAGCAATTACAAATACTCCAATGCCTAGATTGCCTATGTCATGTAGAAATTGCATTCAACTAGGAAAAGAAATACAATTGGTTGATTAGTACTTAATGGAAGAATATACTGTGCTAAGATTTTATGGATCAGGACTAGAGCCATACAAACTTCCAATACATGTGACATAAATGGTTTTTGCATTGGAATATGTAAGGCAGATGCTAAGTACTGATGAACTACACTTTGTCGGTCAACAAAAAAAGACCTTATTTATATCTTTACCTTTTTCATGTGGAGGGTTCACATTCAAGAGAAAAGCATTGAGTGTGGCACATAATCTTTTGAATTCTTTTAATTTTGATGCTATCTGTCATTGGCAGTTCGATCCATGTGACACCATTAAATCAATGATTGTGGCCAATAAGAATGTTGCAAATAGAATTCAACATCAAAGTAAACCCTTCCTTGAAAACTTGAGAAACAAGGATTCTTGGGATGAGGTCAAAATAGCAATGGAGAAAAGTGCTTCTAAGAATGGTATTTCTTTTAAACAATTGTTAGTAGAAATTATGGCATTGCATTGAAAGACAATTAGGAGTGTGATCCTAAATGTTTATCTATCCTAGAGATGCAAAAATAACTATAATGCAATCAGAGAAAAACACAAAGGGACACCTCAAGATTAGCCTACGAAATTGATAATACAAAGAGAAATAGATGAAATTGTGCAAGTGCTTATACCTTCTCCATGTTAATGAATCCCTTGGTTGGCCCTTGATGTTTTAAATTCTCATGTGCTCCTTGGATGGCTAGATGCAAGATTGACAATATGACTAGATGCAAGTGCAAAATAACTAAAATGACTTGGCTAAATGAGTGAAAATGCTTTGTGAATTGAGTGCTCAAAATGACAGCATAAGGATACTAAAATGACTAAGTGTTGTAAAATGTAGTAGGAGGGGTATTTATAGAGAAATTTGAATTCTCTAGAGAATTCAATGGTTGAAATTGAGCCACCAAGATCAAGATGTAGGGCTATGGTGAGTTGAGGGCTCACAAGCCCTCACATCTTGACATGTGGAATATGAGATTGCCAAGGATAATGATGTGGAAGTGAGGTGGAAGGAAGGTACATGATGTGTAAGAAGGACATGTACCTTGAAAGTACCTTGGGGGATGAGAATAATCTTGCGTGAATAAATGTGAATTAAAAATTCACATGCTTGGAAGAATCCCATGGACAAGACAAGGTTTCAAAAAGGGAATCACTTGTCCACATGTGACTTGATGTGACAAGTCAAAGATTCTAGAAGATGTATGGGAAAAGGAGATTCTAGGACCTGAATAAAAGTGAATTAAAAATTCACATGGGGAAGAGAGGAGCCTTGGATGAATAAATGTGGATTAAAAATTCACATGGGAAAGGGGGTCAATGCTAAGAAAGGAAAATGAAAAGGTTGACTAAAAAGGCATGCCAAATGTGGCTAATGACTTTGATTAGGTTGTACAAACACATGATTACGATAATTAATGAGAGATTAGAAGCAAGTGGAAAATGTAGGAGGATGTAACATTAATCCTTGATTAAGAGGATGCACATCCTAATTATGAATTAATTAAATTAATCTAGATTAGAAAGGGATTATGGAGGATGTGACAAAGAGAGAAAAATGAAGAATTTTAAATTGATTTTATTCAAAAAGGTTAAATGAACAAATTAAATAAATTAGAATATTTATTTAATTTAGAGAGGAAAAAGGGGGTAAAAGTATTTAATTATTGAATTAAATACTTTAGGGACCTTAGGCAGACCATGAAATATTAATTGAATGAGTGATTTAATTAATACTGACCAAGAGGATGACGTGTATGAGTTAAAGGGATGAATGAGGAGATGAATTTGACCATATGGAAGCGGTCAAATTTGGATGTCTACAAGGAGGTACAAAAAAATTTATGAAAAAAGTGATAAACCATCTAGTAGAGTAAATCTACCAAATTCTCTAGATAAGGAAGTTATAGATAAAAATTAGTCATGATAAAAAATTACTGCATTTTGGTCTATGAAGAAGGAGCTAGGTGATCCAAGAGCTCTTGCAGAGTATGGAGATAATGAAGAAGATCGTGAGTTTAGAAAATTGTGGAATATAGAGCATCTTGATGAGCATGGAGATAAAGAAACTAATGATGAATCTAATTATGATAGGGAAGAACAAATCCATGTCAAAGCTGGTTTAAGTTAGGCCACAAAAGAAGCATATACTTCAAGAGTAGCCATAGCTAAAAAAATGGGTTATGAAGGTGGTGGTTTGGAGTCTTGAGGACAAGGCCCTTGCACAGTAATAGATGTACAACATAGAAAATGAATTGATAAATATGGACTTGGAGTTGATAAAGTAGACCAATGGAATACAAGTAGAGCCGAAACAATTCAATTTTTTAGAGCTTCAAATCCTCATCCTCATGGTCAGATGCAATCACAACTAGGACATGCCCATGGTGGAGAGCTTAGTGCAACTGGCATTGCCACTGGTGGTGATGGTATGGGTATTAGTACTAGTAGTGGTCAACATATGCTACAACAACAAATTACACACAAGAGGACAATAATACAAGATACCACACAAACATCGGGTGATCAAGGCATACAGAAGAGGCAAATGATTTTGACAGGTCCAAGTCACACTACCAGTGGATCCACCACAAATGAGTTATTTCCAAGCACTCCCCCATTTCTAATTATTGTGGATGTGACATCTTTAGCAACTGTAAGTACTCCTATTCCTTCTCCATTTAAGCATTCCATTGTTCCTGCGTCCCCAGGTTTTGATTACATTGAAGAGTTTAAAAAGAAATCAGACTTGCATAAAAAAGAAAAGAAGCAACTAATGGAGAGTGTGTTTGTTGTAACTTCAAAGTCTGGTGTAACTTTAGAGCCTGCAACAACCATGGTATTACCCACATTTGACACAAATAAAGAAATCATGGAGTACATAATTCTTATTCCCACAGTTCAAAACAAGCCAACAAATCAGATGGCTCGATCTAAATTCTAGGTGAGCAATTTTCAATTGGATTTTTATGGACTCAAAAATACTGACAAAATTAATGTATCAAAGAAGAACAATGAATTGGTGTACACATCATTGTTAAAGTAAGATAGAGAGAAAAAAAGGTTGTAGACTCAAATAGAAAAGTTACAGGCAGACCTAGCAAAGAGGAAAGCAACAGATAACAAGAGCAATGAATTAGAAAAAAGAATAAAAAAATTTACCTCTACATCAACAAGCAAAGAGGATAAACAAAATGAGAGAGAATTGAATGAACTAAAGCAAAGGCTAGATGAGAGAAACAAGACATATGATGAAGAAAAATACACTTCAAAAAAATTAAGACTAAGCATTGTGAATGGAAATGCACAAAGGGAACAAAATTTGGAGAAGGAGAGAAAAAAAAATGAAAGATTGGAGGTAGAGTTGATGGAAGCAAAAAAAGAAATTAAGTCTTGTCAAAATAAGTTATCTGCATTTTGTAGAGAAACAATGAGGCATATGAAACAAAAGATCTGGGATGAAACAATGCAAAGGATTGATCATTTGTGTGACATGTTTCAATTGATTGATGCTATCAAACTACATTATAAGAAACTCAACAAATATTTAGTGGACAACCAAAATGTGTTGGCATTAGAGAAATATGCAAATCAAGTTCAACAAATAGTCTACAAAGCCAATGGCAATGTTTTGAAATCAAAAGGGATTACTAATCAACTTGCTACATCAATGACACTGTCATCTATCATTGAAAAGTATTACATGAAACAAAGGAATACTTGCATTTGGCTTCAGAAAAGATGAAGAAGGTGGATGAACAGGTAAGGAACTTCATAGAGCTTGGTTTTCCAAAGGCTTTTGACACAAATGAGCGATTCATTGGAAATAATGATTTCTGAAAGAAGATGGAGGGTGCAAGGAAGATTGATTTGGACCAGTTTCCTCAAAACCCGGATGTGTTGAACTATTTGGATTCCATCAAACCATTGCTAGCCTTGAATGCAAAATTGACTAAATAATTCAAGACAGGTTCCAATTTCAATCATGAATTGTTAACAAATCTTCAAGTCAAACAACATTAGTTAGAACAAATGACAATTCCACCACCTAAATAGTGGAAGTTGTTAGAAAAGGTGATACAATGATTTGATTTTTGATAATATGAGTTTCCAAGTTCCAACTCAGCTCTGTGCAGAGTTGTCTTTGAGCAATATTTTGAATTGCCAAGGCCTCTATGTATTCCTTCATGTGAAAATCAATAAAAAATCTCAAATTCAGACTTCAATAATGTGTTGATGTTCAATTATTTGTATTATTTATTTTATCATTTGAAGAAAAATTTAGGTAGTGGTTTCAACTACTAGATAAACATTAAACGATTGTTGATGTTCATTGTTGTATATGCTACTAATACTATAGTTAATATGTTATTAAGCATTGAGTTGAGTGATGAATCACTGAGTACATGTTCTAGTTTTAACACAATTAAAATATGAAACTATTAATAATATGTTAATTTAGCCATACAAACCTATGATTCCATTAGAGAATTTTAATTAATTCTTTATATGAATTCATTCTTTAATCAAGGTATTTTAACTGATTCATTAAACTAGAGCTAGAATTAAAACATATTTCACTACAAAACAACAATGAAAAATAATGAAAGGATCATTGATAGAATTTCCATTAATAAGTCATATGGAATGTTACAGATGGAGAGACAATAGACTCAAAATATTTTCATCGTTCATTTAGAGATGCTTGAAAACCACACAATTTACAAAATCTACTTGCTTGACTCAAAACCTAAGATACAAACTCAAAATATATTTTCTCTTTGTTCTTAATTTTCATTTTCAAGTCTAGAATTCATAAAGAGACTTGCACAAATGGCCCTGAATTCCCTTTTATAAGAACAAGGGAGAAAAATAAGCTTCGGCCTGAAAAGTACACATGCGATTGTGTTCCCAATCATTGTGTCTACAACTCCAATTCATCAATGAATGTCTTCTTCCAGAATTCATATTCTGTGTAAGAAGGCCAGTTAAATCCAATAAATTCATCCATCTTCTTTCTATAGGGAGCATATTCTTCCATCACTAAATTGGCTTCTTTATCAAAATCTTCCAAGAAGCTAATAGTGAAAGACAAATTCTCAAGAATGTTCTTCAATTTATCAATGTAAACACTCTCACATATTACTGATGCTTGGGCAGCAATTGTTGTTTCCAATCCACCCTTCCATGCTTGTAGAGGCTTTACCTCATCATATGTGTGTTGGATATCAGGCAATGATACCAAATTTGCCTCATCAAATTTTTCCTTCAACTCTTTGACTTTCACCTCCAAAGGAACATCATACCCTTGAAACTTATGTTCTTGAATCTCCTTAATTAATCTATAAGTCAAGCCAATCTTAGGATACTTATCCTTCTGATGTACTAAACCAACTGCAATGAGCTTCATGTTATCAACCCTAGGAATCCATTTATCCAAGATTGGGGCAACTAATTCCTTGTCTCTTTGAGACAACTTTATTGCTTGCAACATTAAATAATAATTGGCATGAATATTGTTTAATTTACCCTGAATCTTTTTATTTAAATACTCCAAACCAATATGAACAATCTTAGAATTATTCTCATACATTGTATCTTGAACCTATGCAAGCAATTTCTTATAATTCTTAATTTATAGAAATAATTGCTCCCTGGTGGGCTCATTTGATGGAGTTGCACTTCATGTGCTTGGTTTCTCTACTGAAATTGGTTCTTGGCCTAAATTGTAAGGCACTATTTCCAAAGAATTTTTTGGTGGAGGAGGAGATTGAGGATGTGCCATTGGAGAAGTGGGTGCAGCTTGGCTTGAGCTTGATGGGCCTTTAGTTCTCAATGATTCCCTTTGTTGTTTAAATAATGCCAATTTTGTCTCCAACTATGCAACCCTTTGCTGACTCTTATTGTATTCACCAATTATTTCATTATATTTACTCTTGTACTTGTTCCTTTCAGTAGTGACATTTTCCACTATTTCCTTAGTGAATCTAGCAACATTTAATGTCATATCAGCTGCTTCCAATGCTGGAGTATCAGAAACTCTTCTTATAATCAGTTGTCCACTGAAATCAGCTAGTTCAATAACTCTTGGCTTCCTAGAGCCCAAAGACAATGACTAAATGGCCAAGGCACCCCACTCCTCACTAAATGTTGACCCTTGTAGTGCCAATCTGGATTCTTTTCTTCCTTTGTTTGGAACAGTGGCCTATTTTTCCTCCTTATTGTGTCTAGCACAACAACATCAGCAATATCCCATTTAGGAAGCAATAGTACACCATTTTTCTACACAAGTGCTCTACCTTCTTTAGCTGTGATGCCTTGAAATTCCTTCCTCATCACCTTCCTTACATTTTCTTGAATGATCCCCTCTGGAAGTTTTGGATGCATGCTCCTCTTTTTTGCGACATTCTCTACATATTATGAAGCCTTAGCCCTCCACACAAAATCTTTCAATGCTTTTGTCTCAATAAAAGAATCATCCTCCATGAATGCCTTGCAGGCTTCCAACCTCAAATCATCTACATTATTCAAACCACTTATGTCAATCTTTCTCAATCTAAGGTTACTTTCTCTTGTGCTTGACGCAACCCCTCTTGGGGGAGATGATATTCCTTGTTACATCTCCCCTAGTGTAACCATGAGGTCATCTTCTTCGTAATCAACAATCCTTGTTACCTCAATTTTCTGCCTCTTCAGTGGTGGTTGCTCTGATGGAGTTGGATCTCTTGGAGGTGAATCAAGGTCAATAATGGTTGGTGAAGCTTTCTTGGGAGGGGATGGCATTGATATCACAAAGAGAAGAGGCCCTTGACCCCTCTAATGTAGCCAGGGTTGGAAGTGTTTGTTGTTTCTTTATTACCTCCTTCCTCGAGTATATTCTAATTTTCTTGGGTGGCTGATAAGAAGGTATTTCCTCCAATTCTTATGTTGGATATTCTTCCACTTCCAATGCCTTTCCCTTGCTATTTATTATGTGTTATTCCCTCAAGACACCCACTACATTCTCAAAATTGTCAAGAACATACATGACTTTTTTGAATTCACCCTTAATATTTAGTAGGGGGTCATAATAAGGGTTTGAATTTCTCTTTTTCTCCACCATTTTGTTGAAGGTGAGGTACATTGCCTTCTTCTCTTCTTGGACATGAATATCAGAAATATTCTTGATCACATCTTCAGGGTAATAGAAATTATGAATAAAATAACCACTCCTATTCTTTCCTTCAAGGTAGTAATGAAGCCCTCTGGGTCATGGTTCCTTGGGTGTACAGTGCTTAGATTGTAAGGTGCCATCACCTTCCACAAATCTTTCCATCCTCCCTTGGCCATCATATAATTAGAAAATACTATCCATTCAGGAAAGAATGAACCTTTCTTCTACTGCTCTGGTAAGTGCCACATTTGTGATGCCTCCAACTACCTCATAATTTCAATAGTTGCAATTCTTAATGGCACATCTCTAGGTAATGCATAAGGGTTCACATTTGTGCCATAGACCCTAAAGATTGTTGTACTAGGGTATAGAATTATATCCCCCCAATCATGATTCATTTTCAAATTAGGTCTCCTCTCCAAAGGCCTCAAAAATCATGGATCTCCTTGGGGATCCTTGGTGGATCACGAATCAAGAACCTCCTTAGTTCTGAAGCAAAAGCATTATGAAACACCACATAATCAAACTTCTGATCATCCTTGTCCAAAATTTGAGTCCAACATTGGACAAGTAGCTCAATATCATCCTCCTTTTTCTTTAATTGTTAGGATTTAGGTGCCATCAACCTTGTAAATCCTTTAATTAATTATTCCCCTAAAGTGTTTTCAACATTTACCCATAAGAGGTGAAACCGTTTAACCAACGGTGGTGAAAGAGACAATGTAAATGTAGTGTTACCGTTACCGTTTGTATTTTAGGAAAAGGACAAAATAGCTAGGCGTCCCACTTGGAATCTTCTAGAATGAGGTTGTTAGGATGTTGTAAGAGCATCTATGACATATATGACAATTGTCATAAGATGCTATGACAGTATGGCAGATTCCTATGACAAGTATGATAGATTCCTATGACAGAATATGCTATCTTTGACCCCAGGTGCTCATCCATAAGTTATGCCTTATGACAGTTGTAAGAGCATTTGTAAGAGGCTATTTTTAGGACATCATGACCATTTCATGAAGGGAGGCATGGGTTTTTCTAGGTGGTATTGCTGCCTATTGTTTGGTGAAACCATGGTGGCTTTCATCCTCACAAATCTCTTTAAATAGGGGCCTTGAGCTAGAGTTATTCAATTCAGTTTTGCAGGTTTGCAAGGTAACAGGGTGCTGTAGGATTTTACAGGGATGATAAGAGAAGTCTATTGCTGCATGTAATATTTCATAATATTAGTAATATACTTGAATCCTCTCTTTCGGTGGTGGAGTTTTTTCCCTTTGGGGTTTCTCCACGTAAATATGTTGTTGCATGTATTATGATTCTTCTCTCTCTCTCTCTCTCATTCTTTCTTCACACTAAGGCTAAAGGTTAATCTACATATTTCAGATTTGCATTCACCTATTTAAGTTCATATTGCAAGCTTTCTTCACCTTGATAATCAACATTTGGTATCAGAGCTAATGGTTTTGTTAAGGAAGGGAAGCTTTCCTTTTAAAGTGTTGAAGGTTTTTGCTGCAGTGGGAGCTTTTGTGTTGTGAGTTTTGCAGATTTGTGATAGATTGCATACCATGGCCTCCACCTCTCGTCAAGATATTGAGAAGTTCAATGGCACTGGTTACGAGATGTGGAAGTTGAAAGTGGAAGATCTCCTTGAGGAGAGAGATCAGTGGTTACCAGTTTCAGTTGATAAGAAGCCATCTACTTCAACCTTGTCGGATGAAGATTGGAAGAAGTTAGACAAGAAGGCTCGAGGGACCATTCGGTTGTGTCTCACTGATTCTGTTCTCCTGAATGTCTCTTCAAAAGACACGACATACAAGCTTTGGAGGAAGATAGGTAAAATCTATCAAACTAAGAGTTTGTCTAACAAGTTGTATCTCAAAAGATGTTTATATTCATTAAAGATGAAGAATGGTGATTTTATTGCTAAACATTTGAATGCTTTTAATTTGATTATAAGTCAGCTTGCATCTATTGATGTTAAAATAGAAGATGAGGATAAATGTATTCTATTGATTTTCTCTTTTCCAAAATCTTGGGAAAATTTAATTATGGTTATAACAAGAGGTGGTGCAGAACCTAAGATGGATAATGTTATTCCCATACTTCTTTCAGAGGAGATGAGGAGGAAGACCATGCATAGTGGCTCCCAAGATGCCTTGCATGTCCGAGGTAGGCCCAAGGAGAAAGGGCCTAAAGGGGATAAGAATAAGGATAAGTCTAAAGGACAATCTAAGACCCCTGGAAAGAGTAGAGTGAAGTGTTGGAACTGTGGTAAATGGGGACATGTGAAGAAGGAATGTAGAAATAAGAAAATGAATGCAGATTCCTTCACGGAAAAGTCCTCTGATAACAGTGATTCTGATGCTTTGATTATTTTAGCTAACACAGTTTGCAATGATGCTTGGCTTATTTATTCAGGTGCTTCCTTCCATATGACTCCTCACAAGGAGTGGTTTTCTACATACAAAGAATATGATGGAGGAGAGGTCTTCATGGGTGACAACAGCTCACAAAATATTGTCGGTAAAGGAAAGGTAAAGTTGTGTTTTAGTGATGGGAGGGTTAAAATCCTTGATGATGTTTTACATATTCCAGGACTTACAAAAAGTTTAATTTCGGTTTCCAAGTTGAATGATTTTGGAATGAATGTGACATTTGACAAGTCTGGTTACATGATGGTAAGGGGAAGTTTGGTGGTTGCTAAAGGATCTTGGACAGGGAATTTGTTTACGTTACATAACTCTACTTTTTATAACTCCTCTTTTGTAACTAGCACTGAAAATGCATGTATGTTGTGGCACCATAGATTGGGTCACATTGGTGAAAAAGGTCTTAGGACCATACTTGATAAGAAACTAGTAGACAGTATTTCTGATTATTTTGTTGGTGAAAATGATTTATGTGAGGATTGTGTGTTTAGTAAACAAAATAGGTCATCATTTCCTAAAGGAACTAATAAAGCTAATGGATTGTTAGAACAAATTCATTCGGATGTATGTGGTCTAGTGGATACAAATTCTTTGAGTAGATCATGTTATTATGTTTCCTTTATTGATGATTACTCAAGATATACTTGGATTTATTTTTTGCATACAAAATTTGAAGTTTTCACCAAATTTAAGGAATTTAAGGCATTGGTTGAAAAGCAAATAGATTATAAGATAAAAGTATTGAGATCTAACAATGGGGGTGAATATTATTCTGAGGAATTTGATGAGTTTTGCAAACATGCATGAATTGTTAGGAAAAAGAATACACCTTACACACCCCAACAAAATGGGGTAGCAGAAAGAATGAACCGTACATTAATGGAAAGAGCTAGGAGCATGTTAAGTAGTGCTAAGTTAGATAAATGTTTTTGGGCAGAAGCTATTGGTACTGCTTGTTATTTAATTAACAGATCTCCTTGTAAAGCTCTTGTTGATAAAACACCTTATGAAATGTGGTTGGGTAAAAAGCCTTCAGTTTCACATTTAAGGGTCTTTAGTTGTGAGGCTTTTGTTTATGTTCCCAAAGAGAAGCGGTCTAAATTGGATCCCAAATCTTAGAAATGCATCTTTTTAGGTTATGGAGAAAATATTAAAGGTTATAAACTTTGGAATCCACTAACACGAAAGATGATATTTTTTAGAGATGTTATTTTTAGGGAATTTAGAGCTAACTCTAAAGATGAGCAACCAAAGGAAAAGTCAAAAATAGTGCATTTTGAAACTAAGCAAGAAGATGCACATGTGGAAGAACAGAGAGATGGACAAGAAGATGGAGAAGAAGAAGAGAGTTCTAAAGAATCTATTGTAATAGAAGAAGTTGAAAACAATGAGGATGAACATGAGGAGGAATCTCTTACTCCACCTTTGAGAAGGTCCACAAGACAACGAAATCTAGTTGACAGGTATAGCCCACCTGATTTTCGTTGTAAATTTGCTTTGATATGTACTGATGATGAACCTAGATATTTCAAGGAGGCTCTCTCTTCAGAAGAATGTGAGTCTTGGATGCAGGCCACACAGGATGAGATGATGTCTTTGAAAAATTGTGACACCTGGGATCTTTTTAGTTTTCCCAAAGGAAGAAAGGCCATTGGTTGTAAGTGGGTATATAAAAAGAAGTTTGGAGCAAATGGTAAGTAGGAACAGTACAAGGCCAAATTAGTGGCCAAGGGCTACTCCCAAAGAGAGGGAGTTGATTTTGGTGAAATATTCTCTCTTGTTGCTAAGTTAACTTCTATTAGATTCCTTTTATCCATTGCTCCTGCTTATGATTTAGAAATAGAAAAAATGGATGTTAAAATTGCTTTCTTGCATGGGGATCTCAAGGAAGAAATTTATATGCAATAGCCTGATGGTTTTGTTGTGAAAGGAAAAGAACACTTGGTTTGCAGGTTAAAACGGTCTCTATATGGTTTGAAACAATCACCTAGGATGTGGTACTAGAAGTTTGATGCTTTTGCATTAAAGATGGGTTTTGTTAGAAGTGAAGAGGATCATTGTGTTTATTTTAAAGTTATTGATGATCAGATATTGATTATTGTCTTATATGTGGATGATATGTTGTTCATTGGTAACAATAAGGCAATGATTAGGGAACTTAGAACTCAACTTTCTGGAACATTTGATATGAAAGATTTAGGGGCTGCTAAATATATTATTGGGATGGAAATCATTAGGGATCAAGTTCACATAAAGCTTTGGTTAAGTCAGAGTAAGTATGTTAACACTATTTTGCAGAGGTTTAATATGCAGGACTATAAACCAATAAATATTCCATTTCCTATTGGTACTAAGTTAAATTTAGACATGTGTCTTGAATTAGATGATGATATTGATGAAATGTCTAAAGTTCCTTATGTTAGTGTTGTTGGTAGTTTAATGTATGCAATGGTTTGTACTAGACCAAATATAGCCCAAGCAGTGGGAGTTCTAAGCAGGTTTATGTCTAACCCTGGTAAAGAACATTGGAATTTTGTTAAAAGGGTATTTAGATATTTGCGAGGAACTTCTGATTATTGTTTGGTTTATCATGGTACTGACAATGTTGATAAATCATTGGACATACAAGGTTTTGTTGATTTAGATTGGGCAGGTGACTTGGATAGTCGAAGGTCCACTAGTGGCTATGTGTTTACTTTGTTTGGAGGTGCAGTAAGTTGGATGAGTAAAAGAAAACCTACAGTTGCTTTGTCCACAACTGAAGCAGAGTATATGGCTACTACACATGCCTCTAAGGAGGTGGTTTGGTTACAGAGACTTGCTAATGGTATTGGTTTTGATTGCAGGATAGTGAGGATCAGATGTGATAGTTAGAGTGCCATATGTTTGGCTAAAAATCCTATGTACCATGCTCATACTAAGCATGTTGATGTTCAGTATCACTTTGTGCGAGAAATGGTTGAGAATGGACAAGTCTTGATTGAAAAAGTTGACACTTTGGATAATGTTGCAGATTCTCTTACAAAGCCAGTAACCACAGAAAAGTTCTCTTGGTGCAGGAAGGCCATGGGCCTTGATCTCTGTACTTAATTCTATGTAATTGTATCTCTATGGGTGTAATTTAAAATGTATGATGTCAAGTGGGAGAATGTTAGGATTTAGGTGCCATCAACCTTGTAAATCCTTTAATTAATTATTCCCCTAAAGTGTTTTCAACATTTACCCATAAGAGGTGAAACCGTTTAACCAACAGTGGTGAAAGAGACAATGTAAATGTAGTGTTACCGTTATCGTTTGTCTTTTAGGAAAAGGACAAAATAGCTAGGCATCCCACTTGGAATCTTCTAGAATGAGGTTGTTAGGATGTTGTAAGAGAATCTATGACATGTATGACAGTTGTCATAAGATGCTATGACAGTATGGCAGATTCCTATGACAAGTATGACAGAATATGCTATCTTTGACCCCAGGTGCTCATGCATAAATTATGCCTTATGATAGCTATAAGAGCATCTGTAAGAGGCTATTTTTAGGACATCATGACCATTTCATGAAGGGAGGCATGGGTTTTGCTAGGTGGTATTGCTAACTATTGTTTGGTGAAACCATGGTGGCTTTCATCCTCACAAATCTCTTTAAATAGGGGCCTTGAGCTAGAGATATTCAATTTAGTTTTGTAGGTTTGCAAGGTAACAGGGTGCTATAGGATTTTACAGGGATGATAAGAGAAGTCTATTGCTGCATGTAATATTTCATAATATTAGTAATATACTTGCCTCTCTTTCAGTGGTGGAGTTTTTTTCCTTTGGGGTTTCTCCACGTAAATCTGTTGTTGCATGTGTTATGATTCTTCTCTCTCTCTCTCATTCTTTCTTCACACTAAGGATAAAGGTTAATCTACATATTTCAGATTTTCATTCACCTATTTAAGTTCATATTGCAAGCTTTCTTCACCTTGATAATCAACATTAATGTCATGTCTATACCAAAATTATTTTCTCCCTTATATAAAAACATGTGCATCAAGAGGGAATACCACCAGAATATAACCCAATACTTCCTAGCCTTTAATGCAATCAACCCCTGATGCATGCTTTTTTCCAAGTATGTGGACTAGTAATAAACTACATTGAAACCTCCATGTTGCAAATGTGTGGCCATAGACATGTAACATACTGGCAAGACAGATGATGGTACAAAACCGATAATTTGGCACAATGAGTAAACTGTCTTCTTGAAGTAGTTGGGAAAATATTTCATAGGGAATGACTCCTTTTCATATTGGCCAATTTTAATTTGTTTCCTAGATTTCCCAACCCCAATACTTGCAGTGTGTATGGGTAACATTGTTGTCTTGAACAGAACCTTAGTATTCTCATATTCATTTTTGAAAAGGTCAAGATCAATGGGGATCATGTCTTGATTCCACTCATGAAAATTTTGAAAACCTCTGCAATCTCTTCCTGGGTTATATCTTAACCATTTTAGCACCATTGTATTCCCTAACCACTCTAGAAACAGGGTCATACCTTGCAGCTCTGTCTTTCAACAGGTCCACATCCATGTACACATTTAGAACTACTAGCTTTCCCATATCCAATCTCCATGGGTTGTAGACGGAAGCCCCAAGATTTTTGTTCCCAAACCAGTTTTGAAACATTTTCCATCATATATATGACACATTGGCATCCCTGATGTTGCATTGTCTATCCACTAATCCTTCCTTAATCTTGGGACCATAAAATAGAGGAGATCCCTCAGTTTTCTTACTGGTTGAGGGTTTTAATTGATCAATAATGTCCTGGGAAAGAGGTCTTGATGTGGTTTCAGAACCAGGAACTTGTGATTTGGGTGCCATTGGAAATAAGGTGGGTTCTAGCAAATCTAGGGTTTCAATACTAAGAGGTTTAAAACCTATATTTTTAATTCAAAACCTAGGGCATGACTCAAAGGTGAAATTTCAATAGGTTTGATAAGATTTCAACTCTTTGAAGCAAATTCAACCCATGATAAAACTATTAAAAAGCCCGGAGACCAATTTGATTAGAAAACACAGTGAATAATTGCCCTAATTCACGATAGTTTGATCACAACACAGAGAATGGTCAATGGTGTTTGTTTAACTTATGAATTTTCACTTGCAGAAAACCCTAATTTTGATCGTGTTGAACTACAAAATGCTCTTCTCAATCTCCTGGATGCTCCAAATTCATTTGTAATCTTTAATTATGTAAAAAACCAATCTTTTATGTATCTTTAAGTCAAAATTGGGTAGCTCTAGATATCTTTTCTGCCATTAATACTTGCTCACATGAAGCAAAATGGCTCTCATGTTTGTATATTTGATTTTGAATAGCAGTCATAGATCTCCTTTTGAGATGGTGTGCTAGATGACTCAAATTGAGTCAACCGAATTTAAATTCCAGTCACCGTCATTCACCATTCCCTCGGCCAATGAGATTCTGCTAGCTGGATACCAACCCATCTGCTTCATGGGCTCCACCATTCTTTCCCAAGTGGAAGAAGAAAGTTGTGTGTCATTTGCCCGCTGACCCCACAACTCTTTAGAAAACATTATTTTAATCCCGCAGGATGAGCGCATAACGACTGAGATTAAATCTCACCACTGCATGTGGATCATCTATTTAAAACCTTAAGGTGTTGGGTATGTGAGTGGAGACCGGGCCCCACACCTATAGCAAAACATGTGTCTTCAATCATTGACCCCGTAATATTTTAGAAAGTATTATTTTATTTCCGCAAGGCTAGTGTAGAATGACTAGGATCAAATCCTCTAATCTAATGGTCAACAAATTTGCACATGCATAAAAGTAAGTTTTAAAGAAGGGGACCCAACTAGGTTGACAAGACAAAGACCCTTGAGATTAATGACTCAAGACTTAAGTCATTCTTAACTTAGGAAATATTTATGCCCGACTTAGGAAGATTAAAGCAATGGTAATGTTGGATGACCGACAAACCTAGACCAAGGGAAATGGCTAGGATCAAATCCTTAGATCCAACCCTCAGAAAATATTAACCATTGATTTGAACACCTTTAGTCATCAGTGCCTTCGAGCAATGGTAGGACCCACCAAAAGGGTGTCTAGGTGTTGCCTTCCCGCTATCCTAATGGCTCCTTAATTTGATTAATTTAATTCTTTGGGATGGAGGGGAACCAATAGAAAACAATCAATGGGACCCGCTAAGCATAAAAAAGGATTTTAATAAGCACGTGCACTTATTACATGACTTGAAACGAGCTATCTGCCTAGGTTTATAACATGAGTGATATTGAGCGAATATTAAAACCCAAACTTAGGGAAAAAACAAGAATTAAATAATTTTATGACCCGCATAAGACAAGGATTCTATGGGTAGAAACTGGGAACACTAGGCTGAAGGGGCTAGTGAGTAAACTTTGAATTAGATTATTACAATGTAGGTAAAAGGAAAAGACACTATAATATCTTTAATTTTGAATATAATATCGACCTTCTTGCTCTGCGGTATTGTATTCACTATCATCTAACTCAAAATAATCAATAGTTATTTATAAGTTATGGATGTTGAAATGTTAGTTTCTATTCAAGGAATGGATTAATATTCCTTTCAGTTATTTATCAAAGATTGTGAATGGAAATGCAATAGGAATTTTTAAGTAGTGTGATAAGTTTTATTCTTTGAAAATGATGTAGAATAACATATCAAATTCAATACCATGAAATACATTATAAAATATAAAATATCACAATTTCATGGAATACAATATAAAATATCATCAACTACAGTTTGCAATATGATTCATGAAGTGCAATATAAAATAAATTATCATGAAGTGCAATGATTCACAATTTCATGGAATACAATATAAAATATCATCAACTATAGTTTCCAAAACAATGGAAACGGATTCATGAAGTGCAATATAAATACCTAAAATCTACTAATTTGCTTCCATTTCCCATATGAAGTCAGGGTCCAGAAACTGACGTTCATCTTGCGATAAAGTAAAAGAGTCATCTTGATTCTGAGTCTGCTCTTCATTTTCTTCAACCTATGTCTCAAATCCAACATTCATTGTGTCACAGTCATTTGTCCCACTGCCAATGCCACCGGTACTAGCATTTGGAATTTGAGTGTTGCACAACTCAGTCCCTCTTCTTTCACATGTGGACCTCCATATTGTGAGTGCCCTTTCAAAAGGAAATTTTTTGACATTATACACAGTTCCTTTTATCCTCAAGCAATTTTCCAAATTCTTGTCTATTGTGTTTCTTAACTTTGATTTCAAAAACATCAATGAATTGAAAAATCTCTCATCCTCCACCGACCCTAATATCATTTTTTGACATAAATCAACAAGTTTTAAATATTTTGATATCGTACCATGCAATATTTCACTCTGACCTAAGTTTGTCTAAGCCTTTGTTATTGATATTGGTTCAAAGGCCTTCTCCATGCCCATGGAATCATACTAGTCCCTCATAGCTATTTAAAATTCTTTCATTTAAAATTCCTTCTATTGTCTACTCATTGTATGTTACACTTTTCAAAAATTGTTCGATCAAGATTTTTACTTTATCATGAAAATATTTTGGGTTATCTCGATTTACCCAAAATTGAGGATACAAAATACCCATGGCTTCAAGTATTTCATGTCGAGGGAATCTTTCACAAATCTCTGAGGAAAGAGATTTTGCAATTTCCTTCAAATTATCACTAATAGATTTAACAATGCCATTAAAATCTTCCTCGTTAATAGCTACTTCTTTGCTAGAGTGCCTGGCTATCTTACAATGGCATATTGGTATCTCATATCCATGTACACATATACATAAGTTCCTACTTGCAGTAAACTGTAAATAATTATCAGGATTATTCAAATCAGTAATTTTTTGCCACATGAAATAATTTGGGCCTTCTTGTGTTAGATCTAGATATAGATGATTGAGGGCCAAGCATGTATGTTTACGTAGTTTGGCATATTCATTAATATACATAGTTCTATCTTGGGATTTCTTCACAAGATTGTTCATTATATCCAGCATGGGGAGAAGACTAGCTAAAGTCAAGAGTGTCTCTATATTGCTTAACCTATGTAAGAGGTCAGGAGCTTTGTCTACTATGTTGTGATGCTTGTACATTACTCCAATCAAGGATTGATATTCTGAAAGAACTTGTTGCATTGGTCCATGTAGGGAGATCCATCCAGTATTGAAATCCTTGAGAAGTTTGTTTCTTGGTGTTATTCCCTCAACAAAATTTTGAAATTTTGCGAAACATTTGGGACTTTGGCAGAAGTATGCGTAGATCTCACGGACTAGATTTTTAACTTTTAATACTGTAGGAAACTTGCTTACAATTTTGAATGCTAAATTCATTTTGTGGGCCATGCAATGAATGCCAAGCGTGTATGGTGCACAAGTAGTTTGTAACTTTGTGCAAACATCACTCCTTTGACCTTGCATCATTGCAACTCCATCAACTCCTACACACACCAACTTTTTGGCAATTGTCAACTCATCCATACTTGCAATTTCATTCAAAGATTTCTTGACTAGTTCAAATACATTTTGAGATGTTGAATTGTCCTTCATTTTATGAACACAAAGAAGATGAGCTTGGAAAACATGTTGTTATACAATATAAAAATGCATATAGACCCAAGAAGTATCATCTACCGCAGTAAATTCATCTAAAGATAATGCAATGAAGTTTGTCCCTTTTGCCTTCTCCTTTAAATATTCCTTTTCCACTACAACAAGATGGTTTTTCCATTCCCATCCAACGTTTACTGACCAATGTGAGAAGAGAAAGTGAGGAACACCCAAAAAAAAAAAAAAATTAGAATATTCTAGGTAGTCTGTCATAGGATGCCCTCTGGAAAAAATATGAAAAACAACACTCAGTGAACAGTTTTTGACATATTTGCTCCTTCCATTGCTTTTCCAAATTGAGCCTCATTTTTACCTTAACATGCAACAAGCTTTGACATTCTTTGCTTATGCTCTTCATATTCTGCAACATACTTAACATGAAGACATTCTTCCTTTGATTTCTATCGTATGACTAATTGTTCCTTTCTGTCTATGATTTGTTTTTCATAAACTTTACTGATATGCTTTTCTATAGTGTCAAGCTTTAGCTGCAACTTCTTGTCCTTCTACATTTCTAACTACAAATTGTACACATGTATTATGTTGCATTTTCAACATCATTTGTTTTCCCCACTGGTACAATGAATGGGTACTTTGACAACCAACCAAGTTGAAAATTCCTTGTAATTTTCCACTTGTGCCCCATTTTTTATTTTCTTTTTCTTTTCTTTTCTTTCTAGCAACATCATCCTAATCCAAGTCAATTATCTCATTTTGGATAACTAGGGTATCCCTTGGAAAATCTTCTGGGGTATTTCCATCCTCATTTGATGCA
This sequence comes from Sequoia sempervirens, assembly GCA_007258455.2. Taxonomy (NCBI): domain Eukaryota; kingdom Viridiplantae; phylum Streptophyta; class Pinopsida; order Cupressales; family Cupressaceae; genus Sequoia; species Sequoia sempervirens. Next base: position 38,322 of record VDFB02334864.1, on the reverse strand, counting down.
TTTAACTCAATGAAAATATCACCTTAACCTTCCAATGGCGGCGAGGTATTGTGAACTTCTTCTTCATTAATATTTGGTGGAAGAGTTGATGATGTAGCTCCATCTTGATCAGATGGATCAGAAGCATTGCCAACTCCAAAGTAAGACTGTATGGTACCTCTATGTTTTGGGCATTTTGATGGCCTCCTAGTCGCTTCACCACCCTTAGGAGTCTTACCCTTGTTGCCCGACATATTGATCTCTCACTTCGAATAAAAGTTAGAAAAAAATGTCTTCTTGTTTAAGGACAGAGAATATAGATCCCATTCCCTACTCAATATCATCTTGAAAATTGAAGCAAGAATGGAAAAGAGATAAATAAATCTTATAACTAATAACACTATGAAGAAATTATCAATGATCACTCACCTTTAAGTCTACGCTTTCAGCTTTCACTGACTTCCGAATCGAAAACCTCATAACAAAACAAAATGTGTAAGAATAAATGACAGTTTCAATTGTATTTATATCAATCCATATTTGGTGAACTTCATAGGATTTTTAAATGGTATATTAAAAATTTGGTGAATCCCGCAAGCGTATACAATGATACGTCATAATTTTCAAGGCAAAATGTGTCCTCAAATGTAATTAATTTTTAATATTATTGGCGAAATAGGTCCTCTTAAGCAACTATTTATAAATTTTAATTGGAAAAATGGGTCTTCACAAGCAACTATTCATTAATTTTAATTGGCGAAATGGGTCTTCACAAGAAACTATTTGTAAATTTTAATTGGCGAAATGGGTCTTCACAAGCAACTATTTGTAAATTTTAATTGGCAAAATGGGTCCTGATACAATCTTGTTTTAATAGTATTCACAAATATGTAAGTGTTTTATTACATGCTTCTAGGATTCCAAGCGAAAAATATTAATCGATCCATTTGAAACACATAGTTTGTTATGGAGAATTTGTTTCTTAAATATAAAAAAATCGTTGGCGAATGGACATGCATTGGACCGATAATTCATAAAATCTGAGTGATTTGGACACCTTGTTGGGTGTGATTAATTCACCAATTTCGACTTGGCGGATTTCTAGAATTCACCAATTGGTGAAGATTCGCCCCTAAAGTTCTCCCTATGGGAGAAAGTTATGATGTGTGAAGCCAATGACATGGCTTCCAACTCAGCCCAAACAATCACTTTGATTTGACTGTTATCTTCTATAGTAAACACAACATTTACTCCCTTAGTTGCCTACAAACTAGAGTATTCTAGCAATTTCTATATGTATGGATGTATGAATCGAAACAATTGGGTTTTTCAACTACTTCTATGACCCTTCATTATGTTAGATGAGTGTAGAAGCATAAAATATGTATATATCTCTAAAAAATGAAATATTATGATTGAGGTTTTTGGGGCTCTTGTATACTTTGATTGGTTCGGTATACTCTTTTTCTCTGTATCCTCTATGTGTGCTCTGAAATTCCTTTCGTTACATATTTATATTGTTGTTGTCAAAAATACATATCTTTTGTGATTTGGTCTAGGCAGAATATACTCTATTTATGATATGCTATGTTCATTCTGCTTGTTTATTTTCCTCTGTCTAAACCATAACAACTACTTCATGAACTATAAACAATCAGTTCAACAAGAACAATTAGATATACACATCAAACCAAAGCTTGATTCTAATCCAGTAACAATGCAAGGTACCCACAACCCAAAGCTTGCAGCTAAATCATTATCAATGGGGGAAACCACAACCCAAGTCTTTAATTTTATAAATTAGTTGAACTTCCAAGACCAACTTTGAATTAATCTATCACTATCAATGTAAGATCCTTGCTATGCCCAGTTTTACACTTTGTATTATGAAAAATATATTTAATGTCTAGTTTTGAGGGATTTATAACCATGTATTAAGTCACACCAAATTAAGGGCATCCATAAAGTGTGATATTCATTTAGGTTATTGTAATTTAGTTATTTAATAATTAATTAATTATGTGTACATTTTTAAAGATCATGGAAAAATTCAATATTTATACTAATTTGAAATATGTACAAGGGGCACAATGTGGGAGAAAACATTGTAAAGCATCAATAGATACTCGAGATGAAGTAAAAGAGAATCTATCATAATTCATGTCGTAAAATATGTAAAAAACACATATAACATTATTAGAGGTGTAAAAATATATATGACAATGTGCTAAAAGTTGCTTGTGTTTTTTGGACTTAAAAGTTGTTATATTATCCTTTAGTGGATTATTTGTGGGTTGTTTTGGTCCTCTATTAAAGTTGGATAGATAAATTCATAAAAAATGTCTTGAAACTTCTAGAAAAATGTTTGTAAATCTTGGACACGTACAATAAGGTGTTTTGTACATTTTGACTATTTGACTAGTGTTTTGAGTCCAATATTTTAAAATTACATGGTATCATATATTCTATTTACCTATATATTGAAGGCACGAGCTAGTAGTTTCACATCTTTACCACTTGAAGTATTATTAAATGCTATGAGAATATATTGTTAGATTGAAATGAAAAAAAAAGTTATATTGATGTACTCTATATTTGAAAATTAATACAAGCTTGTACTCTCTTTAATGGTGGAATTTGAACTCAAAAGAGTTTTTCCTACATATATCCATGTTCTTGTGGTTTGTTATTTTTTATTTTCATTAATAGTCTATCATTGTTAAAGAATTTGATCACTAAAAATGTACTTGATACTATTCTATTTTCACCTAGCTAACAACATCTCAATGATGTTATTACTAGAGAGAATGAAGATGCCAACAAATCAACCCAAGACCTTTCATGTGCAAAGTGTGTTCCACATTAATAAATATTTTGGTGCATAAAATATCTTTTAGCCTCCCTTATGGCAATCAACATCAATATGGGATAATCAAATTTAATATAGTTCTAGAAAGATTATTTTTAATCGTTTTTAATACTCTTGGAATTATATCAATCCTAAGAGAAATATTCTTTCTAGAGGTCATTTTTAATGCTAGGAATTTTTCCTTAATTTTTTAACAAAATCACCTCACCAACCTACCTATAGAGATATAAATGAGGCAACCATAGATTCATGTTGTTAACAACCTATCCCAATCTTGAAAATTAGACATGGGAAGATATGTGCTAGTTATAGAAGGAAAAGGCTTTCCCTAAAGATGCCAAAGGGAGAATTTATTCTCTATTAGTGATATGAAATTAGTCATGCTCACTTAGCTTTAGTAATAAAAAAGTATTCCATCCAAGTAATTAACCTAACTTGCAAAGTGTGTTTTAACTAACAAATGCAAGAGCCAAAATTCTAGAAGTGTTAGACATATCTACTCAAGTATGGGTAATCCCATAAATTTGGTTGTGTATGAAGAATTTTCTTTTCACTCTCATCCCTTGCTCTACAACTCTTCTACATAGCTCTTCTTGCAACGTTTCAACTTTCCTTCTAAGGGCTCTAAAATATTTCATGTCAGGAGGCTTTCTACTTCCACCTCTACACCTACCTCTTAGGGCCACTCTTGGAGGCATTTTCACAATTCCCACACTCACAAGTCCTACTGCAAACCACCTCTCTTTGGCACTCTACCTGCAAACTCAAGAGAACCCACTCTAATACCATTGATGCAAGAGAGTTTCCTACAACTCTCAACAAATCCAAACACACATAAGCAATTTGAGAATTAAATAGATTAAACACCAAAAATCAACAACTCACAATGAATTTCTTTTGCTCAAAGTCTCCTTCAACTTATGAGGATCACATTCAAATCGAAAGAATTTACATATGCAACCTTGAAGGCTTGAACGAATACACGAAAATTCAAATTAAATGACTTGTTGCAGGAAACTACGTCATCTATAGGTATGTCTCCTTGTTTCTCCTTTTTCTTGCAATTCTCCTTCCTTCACCTACAACTATGTATTCTAGAAATCAAGAACACCAACTCCTACACATTCACCAAGATGTTGATGTTGGTTTTCCACCTTCCACCTAAAAAATACAATATGAAAATTCTTCCACGAGAAAAGCTATGCCCCATGTTTGCCACTCCCCAAAATCTGGAACTCAAAATCAAAACAAAACAAAAAGAAGAATAAAAAATCCTATAACCACAACTCCAGCTACTCAGAAACCTCCAACTCCATGACCCCTTTTGAAAAATTCATTAATTTCCATCATTTACCAATTTCTAACTCCCTGATGCATGTTTGCACCACTTCCAACCATATAGGCCTCCACTAGTCAACACAATTGTTCATCTATTTCTCCCATTTGAATTTCAAATTCAAATTTCTAGTCAAACACCTCTTGGGCATCTCGTTCTTGTTGTAGCATCATGAAACATTAATTAAAATTTAAAATTTCACATCTTCCCAAAATCCCACGCTCCAATATGCTTTTTTGACAATTTAATAATAAAATGCATTTTACAATACACTTCTCAATGCAAATTGCAAACCAAAATTGTCCAGTTTAATTAATATAATTTTGAACATTTAAATCATTAAAATACTTCAAAATATTAATAAAAAAACTATTCACACCAAAATTGATTAAAAAAATTAGATGATGCAAGCTTGCTGAGAACCATAGATGCATCACCAATAAATTATTCCAAATGCACTTATAATTGAAGATGGAAAAAATACATGTTAGTGCACTTATAATATACAACAAGATGGTCCAAATGGGGGGTGCTTCAAATTAAACTACATGCATTTTAAATTACTTACAAAATTTAATTACAATAACCAGCCACTTGGAAAGCATTCAAAAGTCAAATAATTTATATTTACATATTTTAGTGCTCACTTATTGTACGTGAGCCACCATAAATTCAAGCCCCTATCAACTAGATGGGTTGTCAAAGGTACATTCTTTCATACTTGCTCTCATATTCATATGAGTTGTCTATTTAATGTAGGTACTTACACAAACAATAAATGATGTAAGACTTTCCTATCAAACATCAAAATAAATATATTTCAAAATTCAATCATACCTATCTATTTTAATTTTGTATTGATGATTGAAAGAAGTTTTATACATGTTCAATAGCATTTTGTAGCCTTTCATAACAAGATTGGCTCATTGTACAGGTTGATCCCTATTAATATTTTTTAAAAATATTATTTTGGGTTGGGGGAGAACAATTAACTATTATCCCAGACACCTTGGTATTCCATTTGGACTAGGGGTTGCACTTCATGATATGTGGAACTAGTTTATCAATAAATTGAAAAAAATAAATTAATTGATGAAATAAATTCTTATTAGTTGGAAAAATATAGGTGATAAATTAGATATTTTTGGCTTCCCATGTCTACTATTCCTCATGCTGGATGCCCTCTAAAAAAGGCTATGAAGATTTAAATAAACTCATTCGGTAGTTTTTGTGGGCTAATTGGGATGGAAATATGAGTTTTAGGGCCTCTTCATGGCTACATTGTGTACAACCTAAGATCAAGGGGGGTTGAGCCTCCTAGATCTTAGGACTCAAGGGGTTTGCTTATCAACTAAATGGGTAGTAAGAGTTATGTCAGGAGAAGAACCATGGAAAATGTTGGTAAGACATCGTATTGCTCTTACTACGATAAACAATAGGTGGAAAAATGTGGGATGGCAGGATAAAATTCTGCTTGCTCCTTTTTTACGTGTTAAAGCATCTTTCCAGTTGCAATCCATATGGAAGGCTTGGTGGCAAGTCTATAATTTTTTATATTGGAGAGGAGACTCTTTACAACATGATTTCAACTTTGCTACCTCTTCCATTTGGTGAAATAAGCTTGTTCAAAATCATGGACAACCACTTTCTATTCCTTTCCTCGAGAATCTCATTATCTATTTAGTATAAGGGCACAACATTTTGGGGAAATTCGAGACTTCAATTCCCTTGATTGGGTCAGTTGGAAAGAGTCCAAGCAAGCTTATAATTTAAACAATAGGTTTAAAGGATTCATGGTCTTTGTGAAGTTGTTGGTTCATGTAGAGCTTCTTATGAAAATTGTAATCCTTTACATTATAAATTCTTCAAGAATTGGTTTTCGCTTGGAAAGAACCCCTTCTTATGTTTTCCTTTGAAGAAAATCTACTTCAAATTTCTTCCAAATGTGAATTTGAATCTGAGACTTAACAGGAAATGACATTGTAATTTTCTAGAAAAGAAATAGAGATGTTAAGTGCTCAAGTTTGGAAGTCCAAGGTAGAAATGAATGCCTAAATTTTGGCATGTAAAATCTTGCATCATAAATTACTTATAGGGGACAAAATAAAATATTTAAAGATACAAGCTGCCAGGTGTCCTTTTTGTTAGCGCAATGAAAATTTGAAACATATTTTTTGGGACTATTATAGAGCAAAAAGAAAAAAGGAACATTGTATTTGACCACTTTTTTGCTATTTTTGATCATGCACTAAGATGGAAAGAAGCAATGTTTGGTATTAGACTTCATAAAATTTTAATTGTTGATTCTATGAGACAATTTATTTTGCTACACCTATGGAAAAGTAGATGTTTAGCTATGTTTTCTAATTACATTTTGCATCAGGAAACAAACATTCAAAAGTTTTACTTTGACATAATATTTCAGTTTATCTTTCTATGTTCTCAACTAAAAAAGGGGCACAAAGGAGATGTTGATTATAATAAACATTTGGAGGTGATCAAATATCAACTACAACACCAGGAAGGGGAATTCATTTGTGTTGGGAAATTGCAATAATTTTTCAAGTTTAATGTGTAAGGGAGACTTTGACACTTCATGTCATGGATTAATTGTAATGCTGGTTGCTTTAGTCTTTTCTGTTATTATTTGTTGGGATGGAGAACTAGATATCTTATGAGTTGTACCATTGTTGTCTCTAGTGTTGTTTTTTTCATTCCTTTCACAATCCTCCCTTCAGACTGCATTATTTTATCATTGTAATATTTTCAACTTTGATCAATATAAAAAAGAAAAAAAATCTATTATCCTCACTAGGTATAAAGAATCTAAGAAATTTTGTGGAAAATTTTGTCAAAAATGTCAGATAGAAAAAGGAAAGAACAAAGAACAATCAAATCACCGTACTCGTTGATCCGGAATATTTTTTAGTGGAGGATATTAAGTTACATGTGTTTATTGCCCTGAAAAAGGTGAAGGAGGATAATGGGTCATCTGTCTTATAACTGTAATGCCAATACACTCTATCAGTAGGTCTGTAGTGTCTTATCAACCCTACGTCCATAACATATATCCACCAATATTTATAGTGCTAAAGTAAAGAATGAGTTTTGATAGTAATTATTTGTGGTTTCATCAAATATAAAAAATATATTTGTGGCCTTAATCGTCTTGGACTGATTATTATTATTTTTAAAATTATTATTTATTTATTTATTTATTTTAATAAAAGGCTGGTAAGCCGACTATTTATATTATATAATATTATAGGTTACATAATGTTTTCCATAGTAGTATCTAGATCAAATTTTAATACAAAATGTCAACTGTTGCATTTGGATACAACAAAGTTGATCAACCCTTCCTATTTGATGACTAACTTCTTTCCTATTGGAAATGTCAACAGTGAAAAATTAACAAAACCAGTTGGCTTTACAAAATTCTGTAAGCAGTTATTATAATTCTTTATGCCTTATGTACAGAGAAGCTATCTTCTTTGCCATCTTTTCTCATAATATGATTATGTAGAGGAGATGTATCATATTTTGTAGTAATGTTCATTTCAGGAAGTATTGGTTGACACCCATGGATGAGTGGTTGCACATTTGAAGGCCCTGGTGTTGCATTTGATTCCTTAGTGTCAATCTCTCTTTTATGTGACAAAATAGGATGGCTCAGTAAAGCTGCATGATGATAGTGATGTGTAAGAGGGAACGAGATTGAATGATACTTGGTCTTGAAGCTCCTTATCATGTCTTTTCCTAGTTCAACCTGATACTTGTTAAGCTATTTGTATAAATAACTTGATGAATTAAATTCAAGTTCCAGCCTCATACCAATATAAATTTTCCTAAAGCTCACTCTATGGTGTAAGTATTTTCTAGGAAAGATACCTCCAATGTATGCTTCTCCATGCCAGAAGTCATATTTTTGAACACTTGTGAGAATGATATTTTGTTGCAAAAAAAATTCATTGATAATACCATTTGATATCTTCTACATATCATGATAATTGGGATTCAAATCTAGGATGTTGGAGACAAATATGTATACTAGATGAGATGGAAAAATGATTCTCTATGCTGATGGCTGCAAAATATCCTCTTCAATTATATCTTTGACACATTTGAAGATAGGTATACATTCTATCTTAAAAACATAAGACAATTGTTCTTTATACAAGCCTTTTGAAAAGGGAACTTCCCATTGTTGCACTTGAAAGGGTGCCCTGTGATTTCTTGGAAGAAATTCGATTAAAAAAACCCTTGCTAGATAGTCAGAAATGCCTAGAAGTCACCTTGAAAACTATAACAATGAGCCCCCAGAAATCACCCAGAATACAACAACAATATAACCCCAGTGTTTTGAAGGAAAGCTTTTAGACTTCTTTGTTATGGCTTACCACTGAGTAAAATATGTACTCACATAATACCCATAGAGTATAATGTAATACCATTCAAACTACAACTTCCATGAAGTTGAAAACCTTGTTTTTGACAAGCAATTTCCACAATGAAAGAAAACTAGGTGGAGTTGTACTTTACCCTGTGCTTTGTGGCTCCAAATTAGCACTACGACAATGCTTCGAGCATGGTTGAATGGGTACACTAGCTTGCCAACTTAACTTTATTCCTAGATCACGAGCGCTTCACCTTTCTTGAGTTGTTATCCCAAGTTTGGCAAGTCTATCACTTGTCAAAATTCTTCTTTTAATAGCCAACCATGAAAAACATCTTACCTTTGGTAACACAGTTGAGTCCCAACAAAAGGACAAAGCTCTTTGAGGTTTGATTCTCTCCCCTTTACTCATTATTGCCTTATATAGCCTATTTTGACTGAATAATTTCCATTTTTTTACGATGCCCATAGTAGCTTATCCTCCCCTCTTGAAATGTATACAATTATCTCATTTAGTATGCTCTTAAGTTCCTCTTTCTGAACAATTGGATAGTCTACAACAATGACATCTTTCCACATTACTTTCCTAGTGCATTCTTCAACGCTCTCAAAATAATCACTTACTTTCTCCCCCCAACTTGAACTAATAAGATTTTGAATACATTGCAGGTTAGTATCTACATTTAGAGGAGCATATCCACCCCAGGAATCTTCCCAAAACTTTGCTAGTAAACCATCTTGAACTTCCCAAGTAAGATACATGATGATTACCTTTCTACACGCTACCAAGAATTCCACATTGTAGATCCTTGAGGTGGATTTGAAACTGTAAAAATTCTCTTTGGGTCTGTGTTATCTAAATACTTAGCTTGCATGACTTTGCGCCATTTCACTTGCGGTTTAGTGTACATGTGCCACACTAGTTTAGCACCTAATGCCAGATTTCTACCTGGTAAATTGTGTATCCCAACTCCCCCTTCTAACTTATCTTCACAAAGATTTTCCAGTGAAATAAGAGAGATCTTCTTTTTGCTATCCATGTTCCCTTTCCATAGAAAATCCCTAATTAGTTTTTCAATTATCAATATCATAGATTTTGGAGCTTTTAGTACTGCCATGTAATAATTTGGTATGGCTGAAAGGACTGATTTGATCAATAATATCCTTCCTGAGAGTGACAACCACCTCCCCTTCCATGTGGCTATCCTTAGCTAAATATTTTGAATGATCTTTTCCAAGTAAGAAATTTTATTTGATCCAGTAAAAAACGAGATCCCAAGATACTTGCAGGGCAATTCTGCTTTTTGAAAACCTAGAAGGTTAACAATTCTCTTTTCTAGACCTGATTTAATGTTAAAAGTGTATATGTTTGATTTTTCTACATTAATTTTATGGCCTGAAGCCAGTGAATAACTTTGTAGCATAGACTTGATTTGTTTGGACTCTTGAAGTTTAGTTGCACCAAATAATAATGTGTCATCCACAAACAAGGAATGTGTGACTGCCACATCAATAAAAGCTATTGAAATCCCTCTCCAAAATCCCTAAAGATGGGACTATTTGACTGACCTACTAAGTGCCTTTGCTAATATTATAAATAAGAAAGGTGAATGTAGGTCACCTTGTCTCACTCCCTGGGTGGAGTTAAAAAAACCTAATGAGGTACCATTGATTAACACTAGGAATTTTGCACTGCTTAAACAAGAGAAGACCTATTTACACCATTTGTTGCTAAAACCAAATTTCTTTGAAACTTGCATCAGAAATACCCAATCTACTCTATCATAAGCTTTCATCATGTCTAGCTTAATGATGAATGAAGGAATTTTATGTGAAGAAATAGAGTGCAAAACTTCATGTGCCACCACAACACATCTGTTGTTTCCCTGCCTAGAACAAATCCACCTTGTTCTTCAGAGATTAGTTTAGGTATGATGGGCAACAACGGAAGATAAATTGCTTTGGTAAAAATCTTGTAAACTATGTTACAAAGAGATATAGGACAAAATTCAAAAAAGGACTTTGGATCCTTCACCTTTGGAATTAATGCAATGTGTGTAACATTAAATTGTTTGAGCATGGAACAAGAAGTGCGAGATTCCTCTAAATCCTTAAGGAGATCATTCCCTATAAAGTCCCAACATTTTTAAAAGAATATTGTTGAAAATCCATCTAGTCCTAGAGCTTTCTCTGGCTTGAGTGAAAAAACAACCCCTTTCACTTCATCTAGAGTGAAAGGCTTATTAAGTTGCACATTATCTTGTTTAGTGACTAATGTAGGAATGTCTTGTAGCATGTTTTCTCTTTCAACTCCAATATGATCTGATTGTTGTGATGGCGTCAATAATAAATTAGAGAATAATTTTATTCCTTCATTTTGTATCTCCACCTCATTAGTTAACCAATTTCTCGAGTCATTTTCCTGAATGTGAAACACTGCATTCTTAGCTTTCTTTACTTGAGATGACATATGAAAAAATTTAGTGTTCTTATCACCTTCTTTAAGCCATAGTTCACAAGATTTCTGACACCAATATACTTTCTCACGCAACACTAATTCTTCCCATTCTGATTGTAAACTTTTCTAATACTCAAAATATTGTGGTGTTAACCCCTGACTTATAATCTATTCATTTACTTGTACTAGTTGTTTTGAGATCCAATCCTTTTGGTGGAAGATGTTTTTAAACACATGAATATTCCATTGCTTTATTTTTCCTTTCACAAACTACATTTTCTTGCAAAATCTATACATAATGGATCCTAATTCATACGACACTTGCTCCCACCAAATTCTCAATAGAGGCATGAAATCATTATGCCTAAACCACATTGACTCAAACTTAAATGATGCTTTCCACTTTTAAAATTATTGTTATTTGTAATATTTATTTAAATAAATGTTGGTGATACACACACACACATATATAATATTTAATAAATTATGGTAAATCTATTATTTATTAGATTTATTTTATATAATGTTAATAAAATATCATTTTTGGCAACATACTAAAGTTAAAAGATATTAGATATGATAAAAAATTGTTTGAAAGTATTTGATATACTTACTTTATTTGACATGATAATCAACAAAAAGAAATAGAGAAGATATAAATAGAAAGAGAAAAAAGAATTTAACATTAGAGGGTCATCTTAATTTGCCTCCGCTATTAGCATATTTTAAGTGGTAGAACAAAATGTTAGATAAGTGTATTGGTAAAATTTTAAAATTATGTTATAATTTATTTCGATTAAAATTTATAGCTTCAAGAAAAAGATATTACATGTAAATCCAATCAAAAATTGATTTCAAGTTCTCTACTTATCCTTGCAATTTGAATGATCTTGATGCAAATATTAACTAGTATCCACCAAACAAGTGTCACAACTCGTCCAATTACTATATATATAGTCTCCTCACCATTTTCACATGCCTACAACTAGATTTTTTCCAACAATGTCAATTTGAGGTTCCAACAAAATTCTATACCATATATACAATTGAAAATTTGTATACAAGTATTAAAACATATTTACATAATGGTAAAATAAATATACAATTGCACATAATTAGACTATAAATAATCCAAATAGTAGCCATTAGAGAAAAATATCCCAATAGTTGTAGTGTGTTAACAATTTACACAAATTCATAGTACAATTCCACATTGAGTGGTCTAAGTATGATGCACTCATGTAAAGAAACAAATACCATAAATAAAATTTTCGAACCATACATGTGTCTTTAAAGCTATAAAAGATATGAGCTTCAAACCATTAGTACAAAAAATTGGCATATATCATTCTAAATAAATGAAAATAGAGGTACATTGTAGAACATACGAGAGATTATTGCGGAAAAAAATGTTTACAATATGCTAGAGTTACAAAGTGCACATATGAATAAAGTTGTTTACATATATCAACTATATACATATATATAGTTATATATACTCACACATCTATCTATAATAACTATTATGTGTGTGTATGTGTCTATGCGTTTACATATAATCTATCTATACGGATATATAGATATGAACAACTATATACATATATAGCTATATGCACACACACATCTATATATTATAAGTGTGCATGTGTGTGTGTGTGTTTGTGTGAACATCTATATAAAAATATGTGAATTCTCCACACACACACACACACACACATATGTAACTAGAAATTGGAAGAAGAAATCATGGAAGTTGTTACCTGGGATTCTCATGTCAATACATTCAATTGAGCGAAAAGGATTCAACAAGCTTCTAGAATGATGAAGAGTGCAACGAACATGAATGAAGCATGTTGAAAAATGATTAGAGCGAAAAAGATAGGTTTTGCAATGAGTGCAAAATGAAATATATATTTGGATTGAAAGGTTATAAAGTGGATACTAATAGGAGTGTGGTTCATGGAAACACAAAACCCTGACATGACAACGTGAATGGAATAGCATGACCTTATACACACATATCTTTAAAAGAGATATTATTGCTTGATAATATATAAAAATATGAAATATTGAATATATAATGAAACCCCCATATATATATAATGAAACTATAAATATGAATATAATATATCTATCATGATGTATTTAGAAGTATCTAAAATAGCATTAGCATGTAAGAAAATATATGCAAGTAAATTTCTCTCATAAAAGAAAACTTGTAAAAGCATATAAGTATCTAAATTTCCATCATAATTGTATATGTATATAAGTATGTAGCTATAATTTTATTTAACCTCCTTATTGTTTTTCACATTACAAATTAACAAAAGTTGAGAAGCTGATAAAATTTATAATACAAGTAGAGAAATGATGGAATTTGTTACTTGGAACACCCATGTCAATGGCTTCAATTGAGCGGAGAGAATTTGACAAGCTTTTGGAGTGATGGAGAGTGTGATGTTTGTGAAGGAAGCATGTTGAAAAATAATTAGGGTGAAAATCTAGGTCTTGCAATGGGTGCAAAAGGAATTATGCATTCAAAATTGAAATGTTATAAAATGGATACTAATAGGAGTGTAGTCCATACCAACACAAATCCCTAACGTGGCATTTAGAACCAAAAGATAAGACACCCTAAACCTTTAATGCCTTAGTTTGATTATTTACGTGACAATCAATTTTATTTTTCTTTAAATATATCTATGCACAATTAAGATAATATTAATTGGAGGAGTTGTGCAATATTTTTGGTGGTTGTAGCACATAGTTACTAGGGGGATTAGTCACACCTCCAAATGACCACATTTGGACTTTTGTGCATGTAATAACTCATCTTGCAAACATCATAACTACCCAAAATTTGAAATCTGAAGAAACCAAAAAAAAATTGTTGAAATCTGATGTTTTGTTTAAGAGTTTAGGGTGCATGAAGTTAGGGTGAGTGGCCACTAGGTCCTCTCCCCTAGCATGTGAAATCTTCTACTGAGTTAATCTAATTGTTTGATTAAAATTTACTATAATATATTCTTATGGAATATCTTATTGCATGTTTGGCTAGGGACTAAAGGCTATAAACATGAAATAGCCAAAATTGCTTTAAGTTTCTATGGAAATCTAGATATTCCATCAATACCAAGAAAAAATGATATGCAGGGTGTTAGATCACATCAACATAACATTTTTCCCTCGCATTTGTAGCAATGAAGTTGGAGTGTTGACTAGGATTACTCTTGAGAAAACATGAGTCTATAGTATCATATAATATTGCAGCACAAATTAACTACGAAGAAATAAAAGAAAAGATTAAATAAAATAATGTGATAACATTCCACGAATGTGAATTTATATTGTAAAATCCTGATAATATATCATAGAAACATCCACAGAAAGAATTATCGATATAATTTACAATTTTCATATAATTGCTATGACAAATTGATTTGCTTATATATTCATATAATTGCTATGACAAATTGATATATATATATATATATATTGCATTCTAAAGGATCAGATTTTTACCTTATTGTCGCAATTCAACAGCTACCACACAATGCTCAAATTAAAGGTAAAGCTCGTTTCATAGCCTTGTCAGAAATAACAATTCTTTGTCCAATTACATGAGTGCCCACAAGGTAGAGTACTGTAAACATCTCCGAAGACCTTGATAAGATGCTGGATCATCTTTTAATTTCCTGCTTTAGGAGTTTGAAAACTAGAAAAGATTCCTGTTCCTAAAGTAGGGGCTACTCAATGGCTAGAGCAAGTTAACAACCCACAAAATCATGGAGAAGAACAGGTGATGGCATCTCATGTGCATCCATACATTTTCACTGTACCAGAGTCCTTGCGTATTGAAAGGCCAGAAGCCTACCTGCCTCAAGTAGCTTCTCTAGGACCATATCATCACCTTAAACTTGAACTGTATGAGGCTGAAAGATATAAATCTCGGCTTACTATCCAAGTTGAGAAAAGAGCAAAGAAAGGGACTTTTGAGGCTTTGGTTAAAGAGATCATTAAAATGGCAGAGGACACAAGGAACAGCTATAATGATCCTATTGAGTGCGGAGATGAAGTATTAAGGTGGATGATGGCTCGAGATGCTGTGTTTATTCTGGAGTTTCTTGGTTGCTATAACCAATGTCAGAGCCCACGATTTCAAGAGGCAAACCCTTATCCTCAATGCGTGGATGCAGTTTTTCACCAAGAAAGAAAGAGTCCATTGTTCTTCCCGTTTCAGGCTGATAGTTTTTAAGCTTGAGAACCAAGTCCCACTCTTCATTTTGAAAAAAGTTCTGACATGGGAGACTGGCTCAGAAGATCAAGCTTTGAAGAGACTTAAAAAGACAATTTCAAGTGCCTGTAAGAAGTTCTCCCCTTTCATACCCGTTAGAGATTCATATTGTCCCCTTACACAAGAACACTTTAGTATTTCACTTAATGAAAGGCATATACTGGAATGCCTTTACAATTTTGTCATCCCAAAAGAAAATCCTGGTCAGGTTAATGTTCCCGTTGAAGATGATCAGAATAGAACCATGGCGAGGTTCAAAAGTTTTCACTTTCTTCGCCAGATAACATCGAGATTTAGAGGGTTTTTGTCTCGGTCTCCAAAATCATATGTCAAAGCTGACAAAAATCTGCCTTCGGCCACAGAATTACACAGGAGAGGAGTAAAATTTGCTCCTTTTACATGGGCATCTGAAAAAATAAGGTTTGATAGAGCGAGCTCTACACTGTTCCTCCCCTGTATAGAAATGGATTACAGAACGGATGTTTTCTTGAGAAATATGGTGGCAGTGGAAGCATTCACGATGTGGAAAACCAGAGTGTTTACTTGCTATGCAGATCTGATGGACAGACTCATTGACACTCCTAGTGATGTTGAGGTGCTGAAAAGGTATGGAATCATCACCAGCGACTTGGGAAGTGATAAAGAAATAAGCAATCTGTGGAATGGCATTCGCAGGTCAATATGGAGGAGTGCTTATGGGCCTATTGACCAAACTATCAAGGATGTCAATGCTTATTACAGAAGTAGATATTAAGTTTTACTGGGTGAGCTTATGCAGGAACATTTCTCAAACCCATGGCGAGCTGCATCGGTGGTGGGAGCATGTACTCTGCTTGTTCTAGCTTTCTTGCAGACATTATTCTCATATTTTCAACTGCCCCGTCATCATCAACACTTATAGATATAATTTCTCCGAGTGCTTTGCTAATTCTTATGTGTTTGCATTCCCCCTGTTGTACTACTATTGATATTGTTTTGCTGTATGCCTTGTAGGTCAGGCCATCTCTACGGCATGGTCATTAACTATGTTGGGTCTTAGTTTACATATCCCTATGCTAAGTGTTGTGTAGTAGGATTTCATGTCTAATTTTTACTGAAACTGAAAGGAAATGCATATCTGTAATTCCTACGTCCTATAATATATCTTTTCAAGTTGTGTAGACACACTTGTAAATCTGTCTCAAACTCTTAATCCTTCCAGTGGATTCAAGTTTTATTGTAATCACATGTATTAGTTCATAGATTTCAGTTAATTTTAACTCTATTAAAAGAACCTCTATTCAAGTAACCACAAATGACAACCTATTTGATGATTTTGACTTCACAATTTCTAGGGATATTTCAGTGTCTACTTAAGTGTGAAATACTTGAAGATGCGACTCTGGGAACAGAACAAGAATCATCAATGGGATTCTTGTTAAGGGAATTTTAAATCATGCAGTTCTCCACATATCCAGTGTTTTAGTTATAAATATTACCTTGTTGCAAATTCTCAGCATCCAACTGTGACGACGTTAGGTACACATGTGAAATTAGTCGCTGAGATGGGCATTAAAAAAGATTGAGGAACTTATATTGAAGTATTTGTTGTTTACTGCAGGATCAAGATTGCAAGGTGACAACCAGGTTTTGCTTACCAAAGCAGCTGTTCTAAAGTGTGAACTGCTTGGCTTTTTTCAATGTTTTTAGGAATATTTTGAAGGGAGTGGTCTCATGAATTTTGTAGTGCAGTTTAAGCTCTGAAATTTATGAAATTGGTGATCTATTCAATTCATCAGAGTTTGGTGGGGGGTGTGGAATATACCCTGCGGGCATGTGTCCTCTTTGGCAGAGTTTGTGGATTGGTGGGGTAGGGCCCCTGTTTCTACCTCCTTTCTTCAAATTGCTTGGGCTATTGGCCCATCCTTCATATTTTGGAATCTGTGGTTGGAGAGGAATCGGCGTATTTTTCAGGATGTGCAGTTGGTGGCCCCGCATTTGTGGGGGAAGATTTTGCATTCTTTAGGAGAGATGGTTGCTGCTAAATGTGATTTGTTCGTTCCTGTTGCTCCTAGTGATGTGGGTAGTTTTAATCGGCTTCATCTCCCTACTCTGCAATGGCAGCTCATGCGCAACAGATGTCGACATCCTACCCCAAAGGTGAATAGAGAGGGAAGATGGTCTCCTCCTCCTCAGGGAGTTCTTAAAATTAACACTGATGGCTCTTCTCGTGGTAACCTTGGTCATGCTGGCATTGGTGGGGTTGGTCGGGATAGCTCTGGGAATGTGCAGTTTCTTTTCTCTGTTTATAAGGATCTTTATACTAATAATCTTATGGAGGCTCAGGCAATTTTATTAGCAATGGAGCATGCTAGTCAGCTGGCTGGCGCCAGATCATATGTGAATCTGATTCCCAAGTTGTGTGAACTTGTTGAACAGGCGGCAGTTAGATGATGTTAGCTGGCATTTGGCTTTGGTTGTGGAACATATTCTCTTTCTTTGCGCTTCTTTGGAGTCTGTTACTTTCACTCATATTCCTCAGGAGTGGAATGGTGTTGCTGATTGTTTAGCTAAATGGGCTTCTAATCATATTCAGGATTGTAACTTGGTGGATCGGGGTCAATTACCCCCTGGATTGTCCCAACAATTGGACCATTTGGTAGAGCTTGATAAGGCTTTTTAATGGCCTTGCTTTGTATTTTTTTCCTGTTTTAATAAATTTTTACCCCTCTTTATGTTAAAAAATTCATCAGAGTAAATAAATATAAAATAATAATAAAAAAATTGGTAGGAATTTAAAATTTTTATATGATTGACAAGTAGCTAAAAAATGTCTAAGCTGATGAGGCAATTTCTAGCCCTGGGAAAATTTCTAATTAATCCTGTAACATTTTATTTTTTTGCTTTATGACCCCTACTCCTTCAAAATAGATCCTGAAGCCCCCTGCATGAAAGCCCAACCTTAAAGCTCCTGAATTTATACCAAACTTGTGCAGCAAGCTTAGAAGTTAGAACAGCTACAGACATCAAATTTATATCTGGTAATAATTCAAGTTACAGAAATAACAATTCCCTCTAGGTTTTTCGTTCAGATATACCCACTTTGGAGTTTGGTCTTGTTTTTCTGTGGTATTCGCAGGTTTCTTTTGTTATTTTTCAGATGTATCTGAAAAAAAAAAGCACCAGGCGTGCCAACTCCTCCTTAATGAGAAACACAGATTGACATCCAGATGCCATGGTAGACAAAACACATGCTTTAAAAAATGTCAACTGACAAACCAGCAACTCAGTTATTGCTCCATTCAAATCCAGCATAAAATGGATACTATCTTACTACAGACACATTAGTTTTGGCTGCCCCAAAAAAGCATTTTCCCTTCTCTTAAACCAGACACCAAAATAAAAGTTCAGAAACTCACCCACCCCAGTAACAGCACAATTAATAAAAAGCTCACTAATTGTTTTTCCTTAAACAACCACTGCTGTTTCTAAAAACAACTATGGAATAGGGACTGGTTTCTCCAAAATCTCTTACTTTGTAATGGATGATAGTCACACTTTCTGTGCGCTTACATGAAGATATTTTGGACTGCTCTGTGTCCCAAAAATTCTGCCACTGGTACTAAAATATTGGCTTGACACAAGCTTCATTTTCTATGACTACAATAACAATGGTCTCCAAGTGAAGAAATCACAAAATTTAGTGCTAATATGGTGCATGAGCCTTGGAGAGGTGAATAGATTATGTCCTAGTAATTCAAGGCATTTTTCGTAATTGCTTCCAAGAACCGATGTTACTTCATGGAACTATAAACAATCATCAGTTCAACAAGAACAATCAAATATACACATCAACCCAAAGTT
Organism: Sequoia sempervirens; assembly: GCA_007258455.2. Classification (NCBI taxonomy): domain Eukaryota; kingdom Viridiplantae; phylum Streptophyta; class Pinopsida; order Cupressales; family Cupressaceae; genus Sequoia; species Sequoia sempervirens. The sequence continues at coordinate 19,147 of VDFB02334864.1, read as the reverse complement.
TGATTCTAATCCAGTAACAGTGCAGGGTACCCACAACCCAAAGCTTGCTGCTAAATCATTATCAATGGGGTATAACCACAACCCAAGTCTTTAATTTTGTAAATTAGTTGAACTTCCAAGACCAACTTTGAATTAGTTTATCATTATCAATGTAAGATCACTGCTACCCAGTTTTACGCTTTGTATGTTGAACTTGTTAAATACATTTAATGTCCAGTTTTGTGGGATTTCTAGTCATGTATTAAGCCACCCCAAATTAAGGGCATCCACCAAGTGTGATATTCATTTTAGATTATTGAAATTTAGTTATTTAATAATTGATTTATTATGTGTACATTTTTAAAGATTATGGAAAAAGTCAATTTGGATTTTAAAGAGTATTTATACTGATTTGGAATATTTGACATGAAGTAAAAGGGAGTCTATCACAATTTGTCGTAAAATATGTAAATACACATATGATATTATTAGAGGTGTAAAAATATATATGACAATGTGCAAGAAGTTGCTTGTGGATTTTGGACTTAAAAGTTGTTATATTGTTCTTAAGTGGATTATTTGTGGGATGTTTTTGTCCTCTATTAAAGTTGGATAGACAAATTCATTCAAAATGTCTTGAAACTTCTAGAAAAATGTTTACAAATCTTGGACACCTACCATAAGGTGTTTTGTACATTTTGATTATTTGACTAGTCCATTTTTTGAAAATTATATGGTATCACATATTCTATTTGCCTATATATTGAAGGCATGGGATAGTAGTTTCACATCTTTACCAATTGAGGTATTATTATGCTATAAGAATATTGTTAGATTGAAATGAAAAAATAATTTATATTGATGTAATCTATATTTGAAAATTAATACAAGGTTGTACTCTCTTTAATGGTGGAGTTTGTACTCAAAAGAGATTTTCCCATGTATATATCCATGTTCTTGTGGTTTGTTATTTTTTATTGTTGCATAAGTTTTTATTTTAATTAATAACCTATCATTGTTAAAGAATTTGATCACTAAAAATGTAATTGCTACTATTCTATTTTCACCTAGATAACACCTCAATGATGTTATTGTTGGAGAGAATGAAGATGCCAACACATCAACTCAAGGCCTTTCATCTGCAAAGCTTGTTCCACATTGACATATATTTTGGTGGATATGATGTCTTTTAGCCTCTCCTATCACAATCAACATCAATACGGGATATAATCAAATTCAATATAATTCTAGAATTTTTTTTTTTAAATTCTTTTTAATACTCTTGGAATTATATGTCCTAAGAGAAAGATTCTTTCTAAAGGTCATTTTTAATGCTAGGAATTTTGCCTTAATTTTTTTAACAAAATCACCCCACCAACCTACTTTTAGAAATATAAATGAGACAACCCTGGATTCATATTGTTAACAACCTATCCCAATCTTGGAAATTGAACATGGAAGATATGTGCTCGTTATAGAAGGAAAAGGCTTTCCCTAAAGATGCCAAAGTGAGAATTTATTCTCTATTATCGACAGTCAATTTTGGTAATAAAAAATTCTTGCATCCAAGTAATTAACCTAACTTGCAAAGTGTATTCTAACTAACCAATGAATGAGCCAAAATTCTAGAAGTGTTAAACATATATACTCAAGTATGGGTAATCCCATAAATTTGGTTGTCTATGAAGAATTTTCTTCTCATTCTAGCATACAAAGGAAAAATATATACATGGATGTTGCACTATTATTATTGAAGGTATAAAAAAGTATACGTAAGCTCTAGGTATATTTCTTTTAAAAATGTAACAAATGAAAATGTGAAACATATAACTTTCTATTAATCTATACACATCAACAAATATAACATTAAAATAAAGATTTTATAGAAATTCACAAAAATTAGATAATCTCCAAACTAAATAAACTAAAATTTTAATTGCAAATTTTTTGCTTGGTTGCCTTATAAAACATTAAGCTATTGTATGAATTGCTTCTCCCCATAATTTGTCATCAAGATTACAAGCCTTGAGCATGGACTTAGCTTTTTCTTGAAGTGTTCTATTCATTCTTTCAGTTACTCCATTTTGTTGTGGAGTAAATAGAGCTGAAAATTGCCTCTTAATTCCTTTTTGTTTACAAAAATTATTGAATTCATCTTAAGTATATTCCCCCCCATTATCTGATCTTAGCATTTTATTTTTTTTATCACTTTCATTCTCAACTTGATGTACAAACTCTTTGAAAATATCAAATGCTTCAAATTTATTCTTTAAAAAACAAACCCAAACCTTTCAAGTGAAGTCATCAATGAATGTCATGAAATATCGAGATTTTCCTATGGAAGTTGTCTTCATAGGTCCACAAAGTTCATAATGAACCAATTCAAACTTATTGGAGCCTCTCCAAGCTTTTCCAGAATCAAAATTTTCTCTATGTTGTTTCCCCATGACACAAGCTTCACAAAAATATTTTCCTGTAGTGATGGGCGGAAGACCATCTACTATATTTTGATCAAACATTTTCTTTAGTGATTGAAGGTTAATGTGGCCAAGCCTTTCATGCCATAGCTGATTTATTGAGGCTATACTCAAAACTAGAGCTTGAGAGGAGTTTTTCCTCGAGTAAAATAAGCCTCCTTTCATATATCCATCACAAATTAATTTTCCTTCACTATCATACACTTCACACTTTCGGTTTTGGGCGGAAGACCATATACTATATTTTGATAAAATATTTTCTTTAGTGATTGAAGGTTATTGTGGCCAAGCCTTTCATGCCTATGAGCTAATTTATTGAGGCAATACTCGAAACTAGAGCTTGAGAGGAATTTTTCCTCAAGTAAAATAAGCTTCCTTTCATATATCCATCACAAATTAATTTTCCTTCACTATCATACACTTCACACTTTCCATTTTCAAAAGTAATTTTCATATCATTTGCAATAATTTGACTAATAGAAATAAGGTTTCTTTTTAATCCTGGAACAAATAAAACATTATCAATACTTGCTTTACCATGGGTGGGAACATCTAGAAGAGCTTTTCCAACTCCTTCAATATTTAATTCTAAATTATCTCCCAATGTAATTGTGTTTCTTGATTGCTTTACTACATTTGTCAGGTTATCAATATAGCCAGTCATGTGGTGAGTAGCTCTCAAATCAATAATCCAAATATCTTTATTTTGAATGTATTTAGAGCCATCTATTGTAAATAATTTATGACTATCATCATCTTCAGTATCTACATCAGCTATCATACTTCTTTGCTTAATATACTTCATATCTCTTAATTTTTTAAAGCATTTATTTTTAAAATGACCTAGATGATTGCAATAATCACAAAAACTTTATTTTCTTTGTTCATTATTATCCCTATTAGCATTTCTTTTCCAATGAGGCTTCTTTCCCTTGAACTTAGAGGCAAAAGCATTTGTTGATTCCACTTCATTATCTCTATTAAACATTTCCTCATGTTGCAACAATAGGCCCTCTAAATCATTGAATTTTAGGGTTGACAGCGTTCCACTTAATGTGAGTGTAGTCTTGAAATTCTCAAACTATTTTGGTAAACTATTAAGAATTATGGAGACAATATCTTTGTTAGCTATAGTCTCACCTACATTAGCAAGTTGACTTAAAATAATTTTTGATAGATGATCAGTTATAGATTCATCCATTCTTAGATTACATAACTGAGTTTGAAGCATGTGTTTTCTCGCATCATTCTTGTGCTCAAATATTGTAGTGATTGCATCCCAAGCTCCGTTTGGTGTGGTTTCATTCCGCACATTTTCTATTAGTGTACAACCAATAGACAAGTTTATTAAAGCTAGTGCTTGGTTCGATTTCTTATCAAATTCAGCTTGTAGATGAGTATCTATGGGATGTCTTGTTATGGTTCCATTGACAACAGAGGTAAGGTCTCCCAAAAGAAAAATACGTTTTCATTTGATGATGTCACTCTCCATAATTTTCAGCACCAGTCAACTTAATAGAGATGGCACTCAATAAATTATTTGCCATTTGTAATGATCTCTTTGATCAAATAAAAAATATTTTTTGCAATAATCTTTGTGATTACAAAAAAAAATCTATAATAATCTTTGGGATCAAAAAAATAAAACTTCTATAATGATCTTTCCAATAATAATAATAATAAAAACCTTTTATAATAATCTTTGTCACCAAAAAGTTTCTTCAAATTTTTCCTCTAAGATTCAGCCATGATTTTTTCAATCAATGCTGCAGTCTGGCTCAGTTACCAATTGTTAAAAATTGGACATTGAATATATTTGCTCTGCATTCTATACGTGGATCATAATGATCTTTAAATACATAAAAATCATGAAGAGATGTGTCTTGCATGAGACATGACTGTAGTTAAGTGTGATAAATATAGTTTAATTTTAACAATTTCAAGTGCCTGTAAGAAGTTCTCCCCTTTCATACCCGTTAAAGATTCATATCATTCCCTTACGAGAGCACACTTTAGTATTTCACTTGATGAAAGACATTGACTGGAATGCCTTTATAATTTTGTTATCCCAAGAGAAAATCCTAGTCAGGTTAATGTTTATGTCGAAGAAGATCAGAATAGAATATGGTGAGGTTCAAAAGTTTTCACTTTCTTCGCCAGATAACATCGAGATTTACAGAATTGATGTCTGGTCTCCAAAATCATATGTCAAAGCTGACAAAAATCTGCCTTCGGCCACAGAATTACACCGGAGATGGGTAAAATTCGCTCCTTTTACTTGGGCATCTGAAAAAATAAGGTTTGATAGAGAGAGCTCTACTGTGTTCCTCCCCTGTATAGAAATGGATTACAGAACGGGTGTTTTCTTGAGAAATATGGCGGCAGTGGAAGTATTCATGATGTGGAAAACCAGAGTGTTTACTTGCTATGCAGATCTGATGGACAGACTCATTGACACTCCTAGTGATGTTGCGGTGCTGAAAAGGTATGGAATCATCACCAGCGACTTGGGAAGTGATAAAGAAATAAGCAATCTGTGGAATGGCATTCGCAGGTCAATATGGAGGAGTGCTTATGGGCCTATTGACCAAACTATCAAGGATGTCAATGCTTATTACAGAAGTAGATATGGAGTTTTACTGGGTGAGTTTATGCAGGAACATTTCTCAAACCCATGGTGAGCTGCATCGGTGGTGGGAGCATGTACTCTGCTTGTTCTAGCTTTCTTGCAGACATTATTCTCATATTTTCAACTGCCCCGTCATCCTAAACACTTTTAGATATATTTTCTCCGAGTGCTTTGCTAATTCTGATGTGTTTGCATTCCCTCTGTTGTACTACTATTGATATTGTTTTGCTGCATGCCTTGTAGGTCACTTGTAGGTCAGGCCATCTCTACGGCATGGTCATTAACTACGTTGGGTCACTAAGAGTTGTGTAGTAGGATTTCATGTGTAATTTTTTCTGAAACTGAAAGGAAATGCATGTCTCTAATTCCTACTTCCTATAATATATATTTTCAACAATCTTTCTCAAACTCTTACTCCTTCCAGTGGATTCCAGTGTTATTGTAAATCACATGTATTAGTTCATATATTTCAGTTAATTTTAACTCTATTACAGGAACCTCTATCCAAGTAACCACAAATGATGACCTATTTGATGATTTTGACTTCACAATTTCTAGGGATACTTCAGTGTCTAGTTAAGTGTGAAATACTTCAGAATGTGACTTTGGGAACAGAACACGAATCAATCGATGAGATTCTTACTAAGGGAATTTTAAATCATGCAGTTCTCCACATATTCTGTGTTTTACTTATAAATATTACTTTGTTGCAAATTCTCAGCAACCAACTCTGACGACGTCAGGTACATTTGTGAAATTAGTCGCTGAGATGGGCATTAAAAAAGATTGAGGAACTTATATTGAAGTATTTGTTGTTTACTGCAGGATCAAGATTACAAGGCGACAACCAGTTTTTGCTTTGGTTTGCTTACCAAAGCAACTTTCCTGAAGTGTGAACTGCTTGGCTTTTTTCAATGCCTCTGAAATTTAGGAATATTTTAAAGGGGGTGGTATGATGATTTTTTTTTAGTGCAGTTTAAGTTCTTAAATTTATAAAATTCGTGAATTCATGAATGGTGAGGCAATTGCTAACTACACTGTAATCATTAAAAGAAAGATTCTAATTAATCTTGTAGCATTTTAGTTTTTGCTTCATAAGAAACCCATACTTCATTAAAATAGATCCTGAAACCCCCCGCATGAGACCCCAACCTTAAGACTCCTAATTTTATACCAAACTTGTGCAGCAAGCATAGAAGTTAGAACAGCTGCAGATATCAAATTTATATATGCAAATAAGAAATAACAATTCCCTCTAGGATTTTAGTTCAGATATACCCATTTTGGAGGATTTTAGTTCAGATATACCCACTTTGGAGTTTGGCCCTTTTTTTGGGTGGTATTCGTAGGTTTCTGTGTACCTGCCATGGATAGATAGGATTTGGAACTTCTGTGTACTAGGTATCCTTATGTGCAGGCCGAACTAGAACCATCATTCTCAGTGGTAAGCCACTCCCTCTATATAAACATTGATGAAATGCTTTTGATTTTTTGTATATTTATGTTCAAGCTTCAACTTTATGATGAAAGAAAATGATGCAAAAATTCCTGCTATTTTCTTGTTTCTATAGTCGAGGGTTCATTTGTTCTTTTCTATAGGTAATGCTTGCAATATGCAAGCCGCGACTTTATCTCTCTTTCTGTAGTTTCCTTGCAAGATTTCGAGGGTTCCATTTTACATTTCCATTCACTTGAGAGTCCCAAAATATATAGGCCAAGTTTCCTTTTACTATTCTAGGCTTCTATGTTCTGTTGCTTCTATTCACATCCCTTTATATTTCCTCATTCTTTTTCAAGGAAACACGGGGACGCGTCCCCTAGGTATTTGCCCCCCGTCCCCGTCCCGATGCCGTTTCGAGGACAGGAAACACGTAGGGGACGACTGTCAACCGTCCCCCAAAAGTCCCCGAAATTCAGGGACGTCCCCGATTGCCAGAAACGTCCCCGAGTGGATAGGGGACTGCCAGGCCGTCCCCTGGACGGATAGGGGACGCCTAGCCTTCCCTCGACCGTCCCGGGGACGGCCGGCCGTCCCCTATCGCACAACAGCTTATAAAACATAAAAATAAAGTTTTTTTTTTTAATTTTTTCTTTTTTAAAACATTGCTTTGTGGGCCCCACGCCTTCCCAACCCTAATATGGCCACTTAAAACATTTTTTTACCTTCATTTGATCTCATTTTAACTTGCCAAGATAAAATTGTAGCCAAGAGCAAAAGTGAGAAGAGAAAGAGGAGGGTTTGAAGGAGTTGTTGGAGAAGAAAAACCAGCATTTAGGAAGAAGAAAGGAGAGCATTAAGCAAGCAACCAACAAAAGAAGTGAAAGAGGTAAGTTAATCTCTCATTATCTTTCATTTTTTTTCATTTTTTCTAAGTTAAAATGATTAAATGTATGATTTTTTTAATTTTTTTTTAATTTTCAGTTTGCAAAAACCAAAAGAAAACAAAATGAGCAGCAATAGTGAAGATAGTGGGGATGTTGAGAGGGGGGAAGAAAACCAATCAATTCATATGGGGCAGCCTCAAACAAACCCATTTGATATCCCTTCTGAAGACTTGAAAAAATATGCAAAAGGCCCTTTTAATTCTAAAAAACCTCTTCTTCAACTAGCATCACGTATAGACAAAGGCAAAGGGAAAAACACTGGGGGTAGTAGATTGTGGCTATGTCACATTTGCAAAGAAAAATATAATGGGAGCTATACAAGAGTCTATTCTCATCTATTGGGTTTTGGAGGCCATGGGGTCAAGGGTTGTAAAGATATAAAAGATTTTGAGAGGATGGAGTGTTATAGATTGCACTTGGAGGCCGGAGGAAGGCCTATGGATCAGCTTATGCAAACTCAATCCGCACATTCAACCTCACCTATGCCCTCTATGCTTGGTAGTCCTAGTGTTGGTAGTGGTAGTAGTGGTGTGGGTGGTGTTCATATTTCCACAAGAGGGAAGAGGAAGGCTGCTACTTCTAGTGAGCAGCAAAATACAGTTGAAAATATGTTCAATGTGCAAGCACGAGATGTGGCAGATTCTTCCATTGCCAAATTTTTCTATGCCCATGCTATCCCATTCCATGTAGCACGTTCTCCCTACTTCAAACAAATGTTTAGAGATGTGGCAAATGTTGGTACCTCATACATTCCCCCTGGAGAACATAAATTACGTACTACACTCCTTGAAAAAGAATATTCTAAGGTGAGTGTGGTGATGGAGGACATGAGACAGTGTTGGATTAGAACAGGTTGCTCTATTATCATGGATGGGTGGACCGATATTAGACAACGGCCACTTATAAACATCATAGTCACATGTTCAGCTGGTTCATATTTCCTTAGAGCCATTGATTGTTCTAGGAAGCGCAAGGATGCAGAATTCCAATTTAATATTTTGAAAGAGCCTATAGAGGAGGTTGGGGCAACCAATGTTGTGCAGGTGGTTACTGATTCAGCATGTGTGTGCAGATTAGCAGGTTTGATGGTTCAGAGTGCTTACAAGCACATCTTTTGGACTCCTTGTTGTGTTCATGCGTTGAACAACGCATTGAAAGACATAGGGAAGATGGATTGGGTGCACCAGGTGGTTGTAGATGCTAGAGACATTCAGATGATTATTTGCAACCATCACACCTCACTTGCCCTCTTTAGGACATTTTCAAGGAAGGAATTTCTCAAGCCTGTAGCAACAAGGTATGCCAGCTACTTTATTTTGTTAGAGAGGATGCTTGAGGTACAGGAGGCTCTACAGTTGATGATGGTTAATTCAGAGTGGAATAGATGGGCTATGGCAAGCACTGCAGAAGGGAGAAGCATCAAACAAAAAATTCTTGATGATAATTGGTGGTCCAATGTGAGGTAAAAAAATTGTTAATTAATAATTTGTTAATTTTTATTGATTGCTGATTTTATAAAAATATATATATATGATTTTATTATTAATATTTTTTTATTTTCTAAGTTCTAACTTGTCTTTTTTCAAATTTTTGTTTGCAGATTTGTTTGCTCCATCATTTCACCTATTGTGGATGTCATTAGATATGCTGATACAGACTCTCCAAGTCTTGGAGAGATTTATGAAACTTTTGACTCCATGCTTGGAAAAATGAAGAAAGCAATTTCTGATAAGGATCCTAATTCGGGATTATATGAGCAAAAAATTAGGCCCATTGTGACAAGGCGGTGGAACACTATGAACACCCCGCTTCATATGGCAGCCTTTGCTCTTAATCCCAAATGGTATGTACCTAGACCTGGTAGGATGCCTCCTTGTGATGATGATGAGGTGAAAGAAGGGTTTATGAGGGCCCTTGCAAAAATATATTCAATTGAGGAGGCCAGTCTAGTTCGTACACAGTTCACTGATTTTGTTAATCTCCGTGGTCCAACATTCGGCAAATCAGAGGCCAGGGTAGATAGAACTACAATAGCTCAAAGGGATCCTATTGGATGGTGGTCATGGCATGGGAAGGATGCACCACAATTGAGGACGCTTGCTGTTCACCTCCTTTCACAGGTAATACTTTAGATTATCATTAACATAATTTGATTTAGATGAGTGATAGTGTTGAAGTTTGAACATTTATATAATCATAATTTAAATTGAATGTCCTAATTAGTAAATTTAAATTACTAATTTAGTTTTTAAATTTTGTCTCCTCTCACAGGTTGCTAGTTCCTCTGCTGCAGAGAGGAATTGGTCAACATACGGCTTTATTCACTCTATCAAGAGGAATAGGCTGACCTCTAGACGGGCAGAAAAATTAGTGGCTGTGCATAGTGCTTTGCGACTCCAAGATCGTCAGACTCCTGAGTATAGACAGACTCCAGCATTACGATGGGATGTTGATCCAGAGGATGTCACACAAATTGATGAGGAGGAGAGACAGGAGGGATTGGTTGGAGTTCCATTAGATGAGCTAGCCCCTCACAGTGACAGTGACTCAGACTATGAGTCTGATTTTGATGCAGTGTTGGCAGATGCCGAGTAGTGGCAATCATCATACTTTCTAGTTCTATGTTTTGCCTTTGGACACTTGTGACTTTGTCATTTTGACATTTGTAGTACAAACTTGTAGCCTTTTGGGCATTTTATTATTTTATATCATATGCACATTGACTATTTGACATGAATTTGAATTATGGTCCATGGATGCAATTAGGTAGTTGTAGTATTAAATTGTTTGATAATTCGATTCTATGATGCATATGTCAATATGATTGGTGATTGTTATGATTATCATTACTCATATGAATATCTTAAATTTGAAATTTCCCTATATTTTTAAAATTTATCTCTCTCTCTCTCTCTCTCTCTCTCTCTCTCTCTCTCTCTCTCTCTCCATATATATATATACTATACAGCCGTCCCCTAAAATCCCCTCAAAAATTTGCAGGAGTCCCGAAACCGTCCAGCCAGATCCCGTAGTCCCCGTCCGAGCGGGTGGAACATAACCGGTTGTTCAATATAAACTTCCTCCTCTAGATCTCCATTAAGAAAAGCAGATTTGACGTCCATTTGATACACCTTAAACTTCTTGTGACTTGCATAGGATAAAAACATTCTAATTGCTTCAATCCTTGCAACTGGTGCGAATGTTTCCTCAAAATCTACTCCTTCAACTTGTGCATAGCCCTTGCACACTAACCTTGCTTTGTTCCTTGTGACTTGACCATCTTCATTTAATTTGTTTCTAAAAACCCATTTTGTGCCAATTACATTCTTATCTTTTGGTCTTGGGACAAGTTCCCAAGTTTCATTTTTCTCTATTTGATCCAATTCTTCATTCATTGCACCAATCCAACATTTGTCTTTGCTTGCTTCTTCAAAAGTTTTGGGCTCAACTTGAGATAGGAATGTTGCATGACAATCTTCATTGTAATTCACCATTTTCCTTGTAGATCTACATCTATCTTGAAGAATCAAATCTTCAGGATGGTTCTTTTGAACAAACTTGGAAGGTGTCTTTGGTGTCTTCATGGGAGTCTTTTTTGAAGATTCTTCTTCCTTTGCCTCTTCCTCCTTTTCTTCCTCTTGGGAGTCCTCATCCTCTTTGTCTTCATCATTCATAGTTTGATCATGGTGATCATTTTGTCCAACTTCTTTGAATTGCTTTCCTTCATCAATTCTTACATTAGCACTTTCAACAATTTTGTGAGTTCTTTTGTTGTAGCATTTATATGCCTTACTTTTTGATGAGTAGCCAAGAAAGATTCCCTCATCTGCTCTTGTGTCAAATTTGCTCAAATCTTCTTCATCTCTTCTAATGTAGCAAGTGCTTCCAAAAATTTTGAAGTACTTGACAGTTGTTGGTCTACCTTTCCAAAGTTCATATGGTGTCTTCTCATTGTTCACTCTTATTTGTGCACGATTCAAGATGTAAACTGCTGTATGAATTGCTTCCTTCCAAAAGGAATCTGCTATCTTGGTTTCATTTAGCATTGCCCTTGCCATTTCTTGAACCGTCCTATTTTTCCTTTCTACAACCCCATTTTGTTGAGGGGTTCTTGTTGCAGAAAATTGCCTTTTAATTCCATGCTCTATGCAGAAATTTTCAAATTCCTTTGATGTGAATTCTCCTCCTCGATCTGATCTAAGACATTTTATCTTGTTGTTTGCTTCATTTTCAACCAGCTCTTTGAAAGCTTTGAATTTATCAAAAGCTTCAAATTTTTCTTTCAAAAATGCAACCCAAGTCATTCTTGAGAAGTCATCAATCAGCAACATAAAATATCTTTCTCCATTCATGCTCTTGGATTTTGTTGGCCCACAAAGATCTGTATGTATGAGTTCTAATGGCTTTGATGAAGAATGCTCCTTAGACTTAAAGCTTGACCTTGTTTGCTTTCCAAGTTGACACTCTCTACAAATGATATTAGAAGGTTTTGTTATCCTTGGCATATCTCTCACAGCATTTGATTTGCTAACTTTGACAATATTATCAAAGTTTAGATGGCCTAGCCTCTTGTGCCATAACCAACTTTCATCCTCTTGTACTAGGTTGCAACTTTCACAACTTATCTCCTTTAAGACATACAAATTATGTTTCCTTTCAGCTTGAGCAACCAGCTTTCCATCTTTCTTGATATCACATGTATTAGAAAGGAATGTGATACTATGTCCTTGATCACAAAGTTGACTAACACTTAGAAGATTTTCTTTTAGGCCCTTAACATACAAAACATTTTCTGTTTTTGTTCTCCCATTATCTAGACTAAGTGTTCCTTTTCCTTTTATTTGTTTTCTTGTATTATCACCAAATCTTACTATTCCTTCATCAGTAGGTTCAAGAGAGATGAATTTGCTCTTGTCACCTGTCATGTGCTTTGAGCACCCACTATCAATGTACCATCTATCCTTCTTACTTTCAGCATGTAAAGCTGTTTGGATGAACATTGATTTCTCCTTTTTCCTCCACACTTTGATAGGTATTTCTTTCCTTTCAATGGACTTATCTTCTTTCTTGTTTTGTTTTGGAGAGTCATTAAAAACTGTCCTACAAGCTTGTGCTTTGTGCCCAAAGTTATTACAATTGTAGCATAGACTATTATAGTCCATTAATGGTGTGAAAGAATTATAATCTCTCCTAAGGTAGCTAGAAATATTTTTCACTTTATTTTTACAATTTAAGGCCTTGTGCCCAAATTTGTTACATAGAAAACAATAACCATTAAATGCATAGAAGTGCCTAGTATTCAGTCTTCTTTTAGGATCAGCACTTATCCAATCTTCTTCACCTTGCTTTGAGAAGGTCTTAGATTTTTCTTTAGAGTCAACAACCTTCTTGGATTGTCCTTCAAAACAGCCCCCTATTTTGTTTTGAAGAAAATCTTGAGCCTTCATTAGCTCAATCAACTTGCTGGATTCTTCATCAATCTTTGTGTGTTGTACCTTTGTTTGCTCCAACTCTATCTTTAGCATTGCTATTTCTTGCTCCAGCTTGTCACATTTCATCTCCTTTGTATTGAGTTTGCTTTTCATTTCTTCTTCATTTCTTTCAGCTTCCATGATTAGAGTTCTCAAATCTTCAATGGTTTTGCTTGAACTCTCCAAGTCTTTTGTCATCTCTTTGATCTTCAACTTGTACTTGGCAGCCTTCTTCTTCAAGTCTTCATTTTTCTTGTAAGCATAGTGCAATTCTTCTTCAAGATCTACTTCCTCTCCTTCATTGCAATCTTGATCTATCTCTTCTTCTTCTTCACATTCTTGATTAACATTTTGTTCTTCACATTCAGCCATAAACAATATTTCATCTTCCCCATTGCTTGAGCTATCTTCACTTTGTTCTTCGGAGGTGCTGCTGTCTTTCTTTGAATAGAAACTCTTCTTATGTTTTTGAAATTTCTTCTTCGAGTTATTGTTGAAATTCTTCTTTCCCTTTTTCTTGTTGCTGATTTTCTTTTCTTCTTCACTAGAGCTGCTTTCATTTTGAGGACATTTTGAAGCATAATGTCCAACTTTTCCACAATTAAAGCATTTAAAAGGAAATTTTCTTTTGTATTTTCCTTTTCCTTTCTTAAGTTTACCCATGAAGTAAGCTTTTGCTTCATCATTTGATTTTTCATCTTTTTCTTCATGCTTGTTCTTGTCCTTTTTGGATGCTTTGAATGAGACTTCCTTTTGTGGTGATCTACCTTCAATCCTCATCTCATAGGCAGCAAGAATCCCATGTAATTCATCCTTTTTTAGCTGGTCTAGATTTGTTAGTTCTTCCAATGCTGCAACCTTGGCCTCAAATTTTGTAGATAGTGATCTTAGAATCTTATCAACAATAAAAGTATCCTCAATTTCTTCACCAAGTCCTTTCATGATATTTACTGTTTCATCAACACGGAGAAAGTATGAGGCAATATCTTCATCATCATTCATCTTGAGAGTTTCTAATTTCCTTCTATGAGTTTGTAACTTTGCCTTCTTAACTTTTGCATCTCCTTCATAGATGTTTTGAAGTTTGTCCCAAATCTCTTTTGCTGACTTGCACCTCATGACTTTTGTAAATTCAGAATATGTTAGGCTGCAAAGAAGAGAATGCTTAGCTTTTGCATTGTTTTCACTTCTCTTTTTCCCTGCTTGATCCGTTGGAGAGGTAGCTGGAGGTGAATACCCATCAACAACAAATTGCCACACATCAAACCCAAGTGCATTCAAGTATGCTTCCATCTTGATATTCCAAAATGCATAATTAGTCCCATCAAAGATGGGTGCTTTCACAGTGTTGCTTTGATTCGCCATATGTGCTCTTAAGGATCTCCTTCAAGCGATTAAGCTTTCAAGAAGGACCTTGCTCTGATACCAATTGAAGAGCACAAAGATTTACTGAGAGGGGGGGGGTGAATCAGTAAATCAACACAAACTTTCAATTTTATTCTTTTTGAAACTTATTACAATCAACTTTTTGATATGAACCAATTTCCCCAAGTTGACACAACTTTATTGAAATAATATTTTTTCAAAGTAGGCACCAACCTACAGATTTACAAAAAGATGATTTAGTAGAATGTAACCTACAAGGAACACCTAGACCTTTACAGATTTAGTAGGCACCTACCTGCAAGGAGCACCAACCCCTAGTGCAAAGCATCAAACTTTGACTTGATGGATGTAAGACTGCCTTCAATCTGATCTTTACAATCCCAGCTCTCCAATCTGCTCTATGATAAAAGATATCACCCTAAGCCCACACAAAGAGATGGGATACTTGACTGATCTGCAAATCCTCAAAACAACCACACTCCATCCTTGATTTGAATGTCCTTTATAAATGTTTCTCAAGTGTTGTACCTGTTCTATGGAGGAACACGTCTGTTCAAGAATCTGCCTTTCCACAACTAGTTTTAGTTTATTTCAGTTGTAGCAAAACTAATACGCTTCCCTATGTGTATCAATATACACCTTTAGATCGAACGTAACTTAGATGGAGAAACACGTCATTCTAACTCCAAACATTTTTTCTATCTCTTTCGCATCTTTTCATAAAGTATTCTTATTTACCTGTGATGCTCGAATTAATTAAATATTTTAAATTTAAAAGAGATCTTTTCAAAAGACACGTCTTTTATTATCAATCCCGTCTGCCTTGCAACTGTTAAAAGTATCTCTTGATTTGTTATCACCGATTAGTTTATTTAATCTGCAACGGTCCTTAAGACAAAAGACATCTTTTAGAAAACACATTTTTTTTAACAAAAACATCATAAAGAATTAATCGCGGCATGAAACACAGACCCGATAATGTGAGCAGCGACTATTTTTTAAGTAAATGATATTGACTTATCAGATAGTCACGATAGTGATGTTTAGCAAATAAAATATACTCTCAGATTGCCGTAATGGTGAAGCAGCGACTATTCCATTAAATGATATTGACTTATCAGGTAGTCACGATAGTGATTAGATTGCCGTAATGGTGAAGTAATCAGATTTTTGACCATCAAACTTCTATCTTCATACCCTATAGCACCAGATTTGTTCAAAACTGTGATCTTCATACATTTCAAACTTTGAATATTATACTCACGTACAAAGTAATCACCATCTTAAGCTTACCCGATTAAAGCGCCATACATTTTAACCTTTGAATATTATACTCCTGTACAAAGTAATCACCACCTTAAGCACCGATTGACTTGATTATCAACAAATAATCAACCTAAGTTCAAGTCCATTTTCTCATATTTATCCTAACATCAATGACAATACTTCTAACAACTGGGTCAACTGTGATGATGAGTTTGATGTACGAAGAAAGAACTATAGCCGGCTTAGGCTCTCACAAATTGTTGACTTTATGTCAGAAGACATTAAGGGCCTATCTGATGATGAAGGGGAAGTCATTCTCCCCTCGTTCTTCGTGGATCAAGTAGACTCACAACCACTCGGAAGAGTGGATTGGTATGCGAAAGAAAAAACATCTATAGAGGAACGAATGAGTAGAGTTGTTAGGAACAGTCAACTCTACCTAGACAGCAAGAGGACAAGGAAGGTAGTACTTCCCCGAACAGAGCCACCACCAATTCAATCTTCACTACCTTCCACTTCAAGGAAGAAGCCTAGACAGAAGCAGTGGAGCAATCTTCCCAATGGGATGCGGATGGCAGGGCACATGAGGGGAAGAACATAGGGTTTACATGTGGAGACAGCCACACACACACCTGAGATAGTCACGAGAATTGCTGCAGCCGAGCCAGTGATTGAGCCAATCACCGTAGATACAGAGCCCATGATGGAAGCAGCAGCAACGGATATGATGCCTGTGATAGAGACAGAGCCACCTACT
The DNA here is from genome assembly GCA_007258455.2 of Sequoia sempervirens. Classification (NCBI taxonomy): domain Eukaryota; kingdom Viridiplantae; phylum Streptophyta; class Pinopsida; order Cupressales; family Cupressaceae; genus Sequoia; species Sequoia sempervirens. The sequence continues at coordinate 2,797 of VDFB02334864.1, read as the reverse complement.
TTACCACCATCACAGCAATCACAAGTCCCCATCGACTTGGACTCTCCACCGAGAGACATCACTACAACACATTCTCATTCATCAGGCATTCAGGGGCCTAACATTCCTCCTTCCAATGAGGCTAGTCAGGATTCTATCTGGCTTGAGGGTCTCCTAGGAAGGAAGAGAGAAAGGTCGTCCTACTAGCTTGACTTCACAAAGTTTGATCATGTCCCTCAAGACATGCCAACGAAGAAATTGAAGAAGCAAGAACATGTAGGAAGGAATGCAGATAATGAGTTTATCATTGAGACTGTTGCCCCACTTGAGGACAGAAACATACATGAGGTAGAGGTTGAGGACTTCACATTGTCGAAGGTCAAACTCGAAAAGACCACCCATTAGGTGGAGGCAGACCTCGGAATTGCCTCAGTGAGTGTTCAAGAGAGAATGGCTAAGGATGGAAGAGACAAAGCAGCCTTAAAGGCTAAAAATCAGCAATTGAGGATGTACATATCTAGCCTAATGCACGGTACCCCAAACGTCTCAGCTTTGCCACAAGAGATGCTAGACCTCCCCACGGAGCAAAACCGTCACCGATTGATTTCATATGGAAAACACTTGAGAGATCAAGTGGAGGAATTTGTTGTTAGAGGATGGTGTATACTGGTAGAACTATACCAATTGAGGGATAGAGCACATGGACTCTACGAAGAGATTCAGCAGTCGGAGTTGAAGACAACAGAGAAGAGGCCAAGCGATGAAATCACAATTGCAGACTTGCAATTGGCATGTCAATCAGTTACCACTGGAGAGAACAAGCAACATCTTTTTGCTTGGAAAGAACAGCTGGCATACAAGGTGAAAGCCTATGATGCCAATTTTGTAGAACTGATTGACTACCGACGGATTGTCGGAGGTTTTATCAACTTCGCAAGAACGTTGGTAATATCCCTCCCTCACATAGAATATCAGCACGAGGGAGGTGAGTACATTGAGCTAGGTATAGTACAGAATCAATTCTAGGATGTCATTTGTAGCACATTCCTCAATGATCCCGACGGTTGCAAGTTGGCCAAAGTTGCAGCCATGTCTACCAAGTTAGATGACACAGCTACCAAGTGACTATCAGCAGCAGCTTGTGACAGGTGAAGAAATGCTAAACGCCACGTCATCATCTTGCAAAGCATTAATTGCCTAGAGGTTGAGGAGGTCAACGACTGGATAGAGGCACTGTTGACCAGTGGTGATGAGGTGTAAAACACCCCAAGAAGGACGTCCTACCCTCCAGAATGACATTAATTGTGATTGGAGTTAACATGATGCCCCTTTCCAAGTTAACTCCAGGTCCCATAGATCATGCATGTCAGATCCCACTAATTGAGGATGTCTAATTTGACTTCCATAATTTGTGGATCTCAGATCTCCACTAAATGTGGATGTCTATTTTGGAGGCACACTTTGTAATAAAGTTCACCTTTAGTTTAGTTTCAGTCAACTGAAGTAGTTTTCCAGTTGACTCTTTGTTTAGTTTCAATTAACTGAAGTAGATTTCCAGTTAACTGATTGCTCACCTACTTTTAGACATAGGAATAAATCTTGCTAATTGATTGGCAAGAACTCAATGTTAACTCAAGGAGACTTTAGGGCTGCCCACTCCTTTGAGTTCTATAAATAAGAGCCTTGGGCTCATTATTTTGGAACTTTGCTTCACGACAACAAAATGCTAAGCAATTTTTCCTTCATATTGTTCGCTTAGTATATGTTCTTGGATCGTATTTGTTATAGTTAAGCACCAAGTACAGCTTGTGCTCTTTCTATTCAAATAGGTGTGTCCAATCTTTGTTCATGTGTTCTTGATTTGATCGCCTCATGTGTCATTGTTTCTTGACACAAGTTGTTGTCCCAACGTGTATCTTTGGTGGAATATTGAGATAATAAATCAAGAGAGTTAGCATGCCTTTGATCCGAAAGTCTCAAAGTTTTATCATTGTGTGTTGTATTCAATAATTTGTTTTCAATCTACACCTTGGAAAGGCCTTGGTGCCTCCTTGGGAATTTAGAAAGTTAGATTATCATCCCTTTGTTGTTTCTTGTGGTTTACTTTTTCAGCCTACACCTTGGAAAGGTCTTGGTACCTCCTTGGGAATCCTGAGATATAAACTACCATGTGGATCACTTGTGTGGATTTTATTTCAATACAGATCTAGGAGTTCAGAGCCTTTGGATGCATCCTGGGAGACTAACTTGGATCGAACCATCCATTCCCGCTCCTATGCCCTCATGCTTTGTTAATCTTGAGGAGATAGGATAGATTAAAAGCTAGTTTAGTCATAGTTAAGATCTGCAAAAACCAGAGAAAAGCTTAGCTACGGCGCATTGTGTTTATGCACCCTTGTGTCCTACCGCTAAGTAAAAAAGATAGGAGCAGTAGTTTACTTTATTCTTTTTATGCAAAAATCAGCAACAAGAGGGATCTTCCCCTCCCAATTTGAAGAAGCAAGCACTATAAACTTGCAATAGCTGACCGTTTCCGATAAGCACTCCAAAGGTGCTAATTGAAACGCCAACATGATTTCAAGTTTGATTTAAGAGGTAAGCTTGAATTTTGAAGGTTTTTTTGTGTTCTTTTACCAACAATGAATACATAGTCAAACTAGCCATAGTCTACAAAATTTCATCCATTGGGGGGAACAAGATAGTGGTCCTTGCATGGAGCTCAATTGGGATTGTGGAAATCCAAACAACAAAAAATTCCATGTGGAGTGCTCAACAAGAAAGACAATCTTAGCTTCAATCATCTTGGCAAGTTTCTTCC
>VDFB02334863.1:0-20819 GCA_007258455.2 Sequoia sempervirens | reverse complement strand
TGTTCTTCCATATTTATTTTTTCCATAGTATATGCATAAGAACTTCCACTTTGTCTTCTGTTTTGACTCTTCTATCCAAAAATATCATTATATTTTTATATCCACTTTTCTATTGTTGCATTTCGAGGAAGCTCAAGGATCTCACTACCTTGTTTAATATGAAGGAGAGTAAGAAATGCAACAAGGGTCTTTTTCCTGTGTTTATATTGACAGACTCAACCCTATGATGATTTTTAAAAGCATAACCAATACCAAACTAGACATTCTTCCACCCCTTGTTACAAGAAATAATAACTTCATACCCTATTGATTCCATTTATTTCCATTTCCACCCTTGCACGCCCTTTCTTCTCAAATCAAATACATTTCAAAATCCAATTATTTGCTTCTGTTGCCTCATACCAATGTGTTATGTTCCTTTTTTCACTAAACCCAACACTCTCATTGAAATTTTCATTTCTTCCATTTAATTGTGAGCATACAACTTCCAAACAATCAATTCATACCATTTACATTCGCATTCATTCTCATATCCACCATCCCATATCCTTGCCTCCCATGTCAAATACTTTTCATAACTTATTCATACACCTTATTTGCATCTCACCCTTTTCTCAATTCACTCTCTTTGTTCCACTTGCATAACTCATTCTTCTTTTTAACATTCACATATCTTTATCTATCTACACCTCAAATATACCTTCATCCATCACAACAAAATTCAAACCATACCAAACAAAGAAAAAGATGACGAAAATATCAAGGTTATGCAAATAAACACTGAGGGCTTCAAAAATGACACTCATAACATATAGTTGTATTCAAGAGTTATTTTCATAATGTCTTTTCTAAACCTTGTTTATTACAGATCCCTAAAAGCGCGTATAACAGTTTCTTCAAGCCTATAATGTGTAATCAGATTTAACAAATATTTACATGTTTCCATGCATTCATATGCATCATTAGGTATCCTTTATCCAGTTGTTCAAAAAACAATATTCTATATGTTCCAAATGCAAATTGTCCCCGGAATTTCTCGCTTTATGCACACATGCATTTATAGATTGTTCTTTGTGTACCAAATTACATGGACACATCTATACATCCATCCATGCACAAATGTTTACATGGATCCATATATTTATGCATTCCTTCGATATATGCTTTGTTGGTATATAATTTGTTTTCCCTGTTTTCCTTTCGCTTCCTAGTGCAAATGCTACTTGAGCATCACTATGCTTTTACAGATTTGTATTCTTACTTGATTTTACTGTTTTCCATTCAAATTTCTCGTTCACATGTCATGTATGCTTTTCACTCTTTGCATTGTGTGCACATGGATACATGTATACATGCATACCTTGAGCATTGTTACAAATGTTTAAGATTATTTGCATTCAATACTTCAAACAAAATAATAATACATTTTTGCTTCGTCGATCAGGTCATAAAGGAAATTTGTAACTGCAAATGTAGACATGCGCCCATGTAAAGGTACTAATGTTCATTGGTGTTTCTCTTTTCACTCTTGCATCCTTAAATATCATTATATTTTTATATCTATTCATCTCTTGTCACATTTCGAGGAAGCTCAAGGATCTTGGAACTTTGTTTAGTCCAAAGGAGAGTGAGAAATGAGACACCAATCTTTTTTTTGTATTTATATTGAGACACTCAGCCCTATGATGATTTTAAAAAGCATATCCAATAACAAAATACACATTCTTCCACCCTTTCTTGGAACAAAAGTTGACTTCATACCCTATCGAATCCACTCATTTCCATTTCCACCCGTGCACATCATTTCTTCTCAAATCAAATACATTTCAAAATACATTTATATGCTTCTCTTGCATCACACCAATGTCTTGCATTCCTTTTTTTTCCTCAATCCATCTCACTCATTCAAATTTTTATATCTTGCATTTAATTTTAAGCGTATAACTCGAAGATGATAAATTCATATAATTTACATTCCATTCATTCTCACATCCAATTTCACATATTGTTCCTTCCCATATCTAATACTTTCCATAAGGCATTCATATACCTTACTTGCATTACATCATTCTCTCAATTCCTTCTCTTTGTTGCACTTACATCACTCATACTTCTTTACCACCCTTACATATCTTTATCTATCTATAGCTCAAATATACCTTCATCCATTAGAACAAAATTCACACCATACCAAAGGAAAAATTGGAAAAAATATCAAGGTTATGCAATTAAACACTGAGGGCTTTGAAAATAACTATGACAACATAGAGTTGTATTCAGAACTTCCTTTGAAAACGTTTTATACTATATCCTGTTTATTGCAGATAACTAAGAGCACATATCACAGTTTCTTGGAGGCTAAAATGTATAGTCAGTTTTCATAAATATTTCCATATATCCATGCATTCAAATGCATTGTTGGATATCCTTAATACACTTGGTCAAAAAACAATAATGTATGATTCTTTTGTTTCGATCATAAATGTTCTTTTTATATCTGTCAAATGCAAATTGTTTCAAACATTTTCTAGCTTTGTGCACTTAGGCATATATACATTCTTGTTTACTTACCAACTTGCATGGACACATGTACACATAGATGGATGCATTTATGTTTACCTTCATCCATACATTTATGCATTCCTTCGATATATGCATTGCTAATAAATAGTTAATTTTCCCTGTCTTCTTACATTTAATACTGCAAATGCAAATTGAGTCTCATTGTTTCAATACAATTGTATTCAAGAGTTCTTTTCAAAACGTCTTTTCTAAATCCTGTTTCTTACAGATTCCTAAAAGCACATATGACAATTCCTCCAAGACTATAATGTATATTCAGATTTCACAAATATTTACATGTATCCATGCATCCAAATGCATTATTAGATATACTTTATACACTTGTTCCACAAACACTAATGTATTGCTGCTTTGTTTCAGTCAGTAATGTTTTTCTACTTCTTGTTTAAACTGTTACTTGTTTCTAACATTTCTAACTTTATTTTAATGCTTTCCTTTCATATATGCACTCATATTAACTAGTTTATTTATCTTGTTTTCTTTCATTTAATACTGCAAATGCAATTTCAGTTTCATCACGCTTTCAGAGTTGCTCTGGTGCCGACGATGCTTTTCACTCTTTTGTGCATTCTGTGCACGTCGCTAAATGTCTACATGTCTCCATGTATACTTAATGCTTCAAGCATTGTTACAAACATTATAAGAATATTTTACTATAGATTATTATAATAATTTAATGTTTAGATGCAAAGTGCTACAAACATGTTGATTATTTTATTGTACCTACATTTTATCTTACCTAATAAAATTCTTTATATCTTTTCAAATTATTTTTTTTTAAAAATATATACACAAAAAAATATTCATTTGTAATTCATTAACAACATTCAAATCTAATTTCTAATAAAATCAATACCTTTGTACAGTTTCATCTAAGAATTTATCGTAATATTTATTTCACTTATTACATTTTCATAAATTAAACTATTACATTTTATGTTATATATACACAACTTTAATCTTAGGTAGTAAGGTTCTTTATTATATTTTTGCAAATTACTTATTGTTTATTATATAAACACAAATTTTTATTCATATTACATAAACAATATTAAAATCTTATTTATAATAAAATCAATAGCTTTCTAATCATTCATCTAACAATTTACTGTAATATAATTACATTGTTCTATACACGAAAATATCTTATCATATTACACACACAGAATTTAAATCTTATTTATAATAAAATCAATAGCTTTATATAATACTAATCTTCACACTATATTAAAAAAAAAACATTCATTAATCTTACAATAGTTTATACTCAAATGAGCTACCCCTATCAATCTTCCACCTAACACTACTGTTCCTATTAGCACTTGCATATTGTAATATGATAAACTAAAATAACTCAATTAGAAATATCTCTACATCAAAACTTTGTTCCATTTAAAATGACTAATGAATTTTTCAATCAACATGTTTTCTTAAAAAAAAAAACATTGCACTAGTCATAAATAGTTTATTTCTCCTGCTCTCTTTCATTTAGTACTATAAATGCGAACTGCGTCTCCTCCTGCTTTAAGACTCGTTCACATGCCAACTATGCATCTCACTCTTCTGTGCATTGTGCGCACGTGGATACATGCATGCATATATGTCTCATGCATTACAAATGTTTCTGGTTGTTTGCATTCAATAATTAATACAAATTAATAATGCATTCTTGCTTCCGTATACAAACCCCCACGTATACATGAAAAAAAAATCCCCTTGCATCCGTCCACACGTGTTGCCATTTCACATGTCCCTATGGACCACGTTCCCCATGCATCCTACAAATTTTAAATACATTTATATTCCTATTTGCTGTCTCTAAACTTTTCCTAACTCATAGCTACATGACTTTTACCTCTCGGCAGGAACTCGACGCTCGCGTCACTTGTTATTCAATGTAATGCTATTCTCATCACCAATACAAGTATCATTATCTTTGAGCTGACAGGGATGACAAATTATCGTCTCTCGGATGATTTTCAGCTTTTAGTTTGAGCTGTGGCATTAGATTGGGCGTGGATGATTTTTTTGGCGTTACCAATAAACAGGGATGGGGTGATTCTTCTTGTAATCAGGTATAATCTTTGGCTCAGAAGAACTGTCCTCCTTTCCACTTCCAATTTTACCCTCCTCTAGGAAGTTTTCTATTTGTAGCCGATAGCCATGAGTTGAATATCCTAGTTTGGGTTAACATTTTAGCGCTGAAACTCACTGGCTTGATATCGATTCGGTGTTAAATCATTTCTACGCGTTTGCGCGTGCAGCAAATGGTATCCTCCTCCTGTCGGCGTGCCCATAGCGTGCAAATTTATCATAATAATGTTGTACGGTACATTCTACAGTGAGGATTCTTCCAAGAGGTAACATGAAGGATGTTAGTAGCCAACAAACATGAAAATTTGTATAAACAATATGAAATTACCAACGATAAGGAAACATTTCTTACCTCAATGCCTGTGCAGCGAAATGACCTTTTCTGCTCAGGAGCCTTATCCATGTAGTCATTTAAATCCGACACAAGTATTTGTATCTGTTCAGGTGAAATGAAGCGTGTTACCAGCTAAAATGTAAGAAAAATGTGAAATATCTCTGCAACATCATGTAAACGAAGTTTCCTTTTGTACAAATTTATGCTGTGGAAATTAGCAAATTTCAAATGAAAAGTCAATAAAAGCATTTAAAAATCATAAAATAATTAGCTCATTGACAAGATAGTAGAATCTGATTACCTGCAAGGTGAGGGAGTGGTATCATGCCTTTACAGGTTGATTTGGAGATCAGAAATGCCAAAAATGAAAGATAGAAGCCTGCCAAAACATCTTGTAGGTGATGAAGGAAATCTGAGTAATTCTGAATGGTGCCAAGACCAACTTGTATTGCAGACATTCTTGGAATTCTGTCATCTATATAGAGAGAGCCCCAGTGAAGAGGTCAAGACTCGAGTTGGATCAGCTATGGGAAGATATCAAGGGAACAGTTTCTGCCTCTCCCATGTACATGTAATAGTCTAGACTCTACACCTCATTGAGAAGGTCAATGATCATGTCTATTTAGATGGTGCTGATCCATGTAATTGGCTAATAAAGCTTATTGAGCTTTTTATGTATATCCAAATTGGAAACTGATCTGGTAAATTCAGTTGTGTTCCTGTGGATTCTTCAGTACCACTATCTTTCCCCTAGGTTATTGTCGTTTGTGATTCTTTATTCTGTTATAACAGAGTGCAATAATGCCAGCAATCAATCTCTTACTTTTCTCCCTATCCTCATCTTTTCCACTTTTTCTGATTCAGCGAGTCTCCTTCAAATCCTTTTCTTAATTTTGAGTTTCCGGCTTGTTGAATTTCTATATAGTTCTTTTGATTTTCCCTAAATTTTGTTCTCGCATTACACCTTTTTACATGAACAACAATGAATCGTAGGCCTTTGGTTTTCATCGAGTTGATCGAGCTACTTCCTCGAATGTCCCTTTCAAGCCTCGACATTTTTCAAGGACCGGCCTTTTAGAACCCGGTTAAGTTTTAAGTTAAAATTAGGGTTTCCTAATTTTGGAGGTCATTGCTTTGGAGGATGGTAGTTTTAATATGGATTCCTTCTGGGTTTTTAGAGGGCTTCGCAGTGGTAGGTTCGTCTCAGCATTCAGAGTACTTTTTGGAATTTACTATTTTTAGTAAATTCTATTTTTGACAGCTTTCCAGATGAGCTCAGGTTGGTGACTTCCGGTTTCAGATTGATCAATTGACTTCATCAGTATTGGCTTCAGGGCACTTTCGGAGAAATAAGTTAAATCATTCAAATTAAAGTCACGTTTTAATTATTATATTTTAACGTTGACCTTGGCCTAGAGTTAATGACTTAATGTTGTGTTTAAAAAGTGGTCATTGAGGGTGGCGCCCTCATTAAAAGAATATTTTAATTATTGCAAAGTCAAAGCAGGGATTATGATGGGCGCATTTATCAAAGTATGATGTTTTAATTAAAATATCATTTATTAAGTCTTGAAGGAGAAAGTACGCCCAACCTTGAGGAGATTGGGTTTGACCTAAAAGCAGATTTTAGGGTTTTACGAAGTCAATTGAAAAGTTATAAAGAGGAGTCTTGGTGCATCATTTGGGCATCTTTGGACGACTATACTGTTATGCTGCCGGATTGGCTCTGGAATCGCTTCGAGGAATGAAGGCCTCCTAGCTCGGGCATCGCTTCATGTTTGCAAGACAACATCTAGTGGTGAATTATTGTACTGTGAGTTGCATTTGAGTTCGTGCATTAGAAACATCATTGTAATCCTTTAGTTTCTGATTTCTGCATATTAGAGGTATTTTAAAGTTGCATTCTAGTGACAACATATTTCATGTTTTTGCTCATATCTCAAAAAAGACAAAAATATAGTTCTGGGTATTGCATCATTAGTTGAGTTTGTCAAAGGCGCCAATATTCTCCAGTTCTTAGGATTTTTAAAGAAGTATTGAATTTTTGGGAAGAAATCGAATTTCTGTACTAGGCCGTACCATTTGCTTGTATAGAAAATCGTGCATTAATCATTGGAGATATTTGGATCTGTTTTCAGAGTCTTAGTTTGGTCGCCATCATTATTAGGGCATTTTGCATCAGGTTTCGTGTTAATCGGATGAATCTTGAGCAAGTTATGAACATTACCTTGAATTTGTAAGTTGCTGGTTATTCTTTTTAAAGTACAGATCTGACAGAAACAGCATACAGAAATCTGCATTTTCTGATTGTGATGGCACTGTGAATTACTTAAAGATTGTAGCAGATTCATTGTTGAATGTTCCATTTGATAAGCATATGATATCTTGACATTGCAGGCAGTCATAATCTTGTAAACTGGCAGTAGTACTGACCAGTGTTTTGATATTGCTTTGTCATTCTTGTAATAATCATTCCTCTTTCAGTTTTAGAGTAAAATAGTGATAACTCCGCCCTATGGTCGCTACTGTCCATTCTGGATAAGCAAGCACATTCTGGGTGTCGAGAAGTTTTCTCTTTCAGCATTGTTTCTTTCAAGCATTATTTTGTATTCACTCCGTCATATGGTCGCCCCTCACTCCGCTTTGGATTGGGTAGCACATACTTGGCGTTGAGTTCCTTTTCCAGCATAAGCAATTTATTCTAGATCCTCTGACCAATGCTCACCATCATCGGTGCCATTCTGGTTAGAGTTGCTTTCTTGCACGTTTTGGTTTTCTCATCTAACCTTAACGGGTGCACTGCTTTGTAATGTTGTAATCTGCAATTTGAAAAAGAAAAAAAATTGGCTCGGTATATTTCAGTGGTATCAGAGCCACGTATCCTGCCATCCTGTGAAATCAGATTTCTATGAGTGACAGAGAACAGAGGTATCTGGCAAGAGTATACAAGAGAGGCACAGTTTAGACACAGTTGCATCAAGCCCCAGAAGGTCACACAGCTTCCGAGATTTTGAGGGCTAATTGGGAGCCTTCACAAGAAACAGAAATGGGGGATAATGAAAGAGGTTCTGGCAACAGAGGTGACAGTGGGAAGGGTATAGACAATTCAGCCAATCTAGGTCAAGGACTAGATAAGAAGATGGATGCTTTGTTAGATATGTTTTCTCTCATGTTGGGGAGATTGGGTCCCAATACTCCACAAAACAATACAGGGCATGCCAGGGAGCACAGTGCTTCCAATCAGCACAATGGTCATGTTGCCCAGCCTTCAGGGAGCAACACCTACATTTCTGCTAGACCATTCAAACCCATGTTTTTGACACCAGCAATCCCACAGCCTGACCCCAAAGAAAATGTGTCATCCTTGGAGAGGGTGAGGATAGGCCGTACGGAGTATGACACCCTTCCTGATGAAGTAAAACTTGACATGTCCTTCAATGATTACATGGAGTATAGAAGGAAGGATAGAGGCCAAGGGAGAAACTATGATCAAAGAAGAACCACAGCACAAGGAGATTGGAATCAAGCTCTCAACAAGGTTACGCTTGCCCATTTTGATGGAAGCGATAATAATTCTGCTCGAGCTTGGTTACAAAAACTAGACAACTATTTGGCACTTAGGCCAATGGCTGAAGAAGAAGCGATTAGATTCGCTACGCTACACCTAGATGGGGTGGCGCATGAATGGTGGTACCATGGCCTAGTCACCTTAGGTCATGGGTCTATCACTAGCTACGATGAGTTCACCAATAGATTCATTGAGAGGTTCGAGAAGAAGGATCCAGAAGTGCATTTTAGGGAATTGGCACAGTTGAGACAATATGGCACTGTGGATGCCTACATAGCTGAGTTTCAAAGACTTTCAGTTATGGTCACTGGAATCACAGAGAGAAGATTAGTAATCCTATTCACTGAAGGATTGATGGAGCCAATCAAGGGTTGGATCAAAGCTTTTGATCCACCGTCCCTACAAGAAGCAATGAAAAAAGCTAGAAACATGGAGTGGGCTGCTCCCAAAGCAAAATTCCATTCCAAACCAGCTTTTCACAAAGGGGATAGAGGGAAAAAGTTTCATCAGAAGCCTCACCATAAGGAGTTTAAACCACAGAAACCTCATGGCTCAAGATTGGATCCAGAGACTATCAATGAACTCCAAAGGAAGGGGTTGTGTTTCCGTTGTTGGGAAAAATGGTCCCAAGATCATGTGTGCCCAAAGGGTGCTAAAATTCATCAAATTGAGTTCTATACAGCTGATGAAAGCAATTCTGATTTTTCTGATCAGCAAGCTGATTTTGAGGACAGCGATGAAGAAAAAACTCCAGAAGAGTCTGAAGGTGAAAAAGAAAGTGGTGGTACATTGGCTCAACTTTCGAGCTTCCAAAAGAATGAGTCCTTTAAAGTTCGTGGGATGATCAAAGGGCAGCGTATTGTTGCTTTAATTGACACTGGAGCAACACATAACTTCATAGACGAAGTTGTGGTGGCAAAGAAAGGATTGCAAACAGAAGACTTCGAAGGGTTCAGAGTTATGGTTGCGGATGGGTTCCACATCTCATGCACCAAGAGGATTCCGAACATGTCAATGCAATTGGGCAATTACGAAGTCAAGGATGACTTCTATGTGGTCAATATTGGAGATACGGATGTTGTCCTTGGCATTCAATGGCTGCGATCTCTTGGAGAGATCTCTCTAAATCTGCAAACCATGGAGTTGAAGTTTCAATCTGATGGAAAGAAGGTGGTGCTGAGAGGAATGTCAAACGGTGGCCCTCGGATTGTGTCGTTCAAGAGGATGGCGAAGTTGATGCGTCATGATCAAGTGGAGTGGGCTGCGGAGTGCATGATTCTTCCAGCTAGTCCAGCTGAAACGAAAATAGAGCATCCTCCAGATATTCAGTCTTTACTCACCAAAAAGAGTAAAGTGTTTGCTGATTTACCTCCTGGACCTCCTCCTGATCGAGGTTCAGGACACATCATAGAGCTCAAGGAAGGAGCTAAACCGGTGATCACAACTCCATATCGGTATCCTAAGAGGCAAAAGGATGAGATCGAGAAGAATATCCGAGAACTCTTGGAGATGGGTTTCATACGCCCAAGCAAGAGCCCCTTTGCATCTGCAGTGGTTCTTGTGAAAAAGAAGGATGGTACCATGCTATCGTGCTTTGAACCAAAGCACCATCAAGAATAGATACCCCATTCCCAGAATAGATGAGCTCATTGATGAGCTACATGGGGCTAAGTTCTTTTTGAAGATTGATCTGAGGTCGGGTTACCATCAGATACGAATGAGGGGATCAGATGTGGAAAAGACAGCTTTCAGATGTCACTATGGCCATTTTGAATTCTTAGTCATGCCATTTGGGTTGACTAACGCTCCGGCCACCTTTCAGTCTTGCATGAGCCGTGTCTTTCAGAATCAGTTACGAAGGTTTGTCGCGATATTCTTTGATGACATTTTGATCTACAGTAGACTTGGGATGCCTCAGCGCAAAAGATGCTTAGTATCATGGAATCTGAGAGCTTATTTGCTAAAAGCTTCCAAATGTGAATTGGAATGGTGGAATTCTTTTGTACCTTAGCCATAATCGATTACTAAAGGGTAAGTGGATCAGAAAAAATCAACGTGGTGATTGGCCTCACGAAATTTCCGGTTGAAGAGTTTTTCGCGGAGTGCATTATTGGTTTTATAGGAGGTCGTAAAGAATTATTCCATGAGAATAACGACATACTGCAGCGTGTCTACCAAAAAAGACGCACGGCGGTGAAGGCTCAAATTGTTTGATAAATTCGAAGATCTTGAGCTCGTGCAGGTCTTGGCTATTCAGGATTTCTCCAAGCCATTAGAACACCGTGTGATGCATCGGTGAAGGAGTACGTCACGATGCAAGACAAACACCCTATCGTGTTTGAGAGCAGAAAATTGAGGGGTGTGGAAAGATCCTATTCGATTTATGACAAAGAAATGCTTGCCATTATGCATGCATTAGCCAAGTTCAGGCAGTACTTGGTGGGGAATAAGTTCGTGGTTAAAACAGACCACAATAGCCTCAAGCATTTTATGCACCAGAAGGATTTAAATGAGAGGCAACAAAAATGGGTGAGTAAGCTTCAAGCTTACGACTTTGACATTGAATATGTCAAAGGAAAAAATAATGTCGTGGCCGATGCTCTCTCCAGAAGGCCTCATCTTAGCTCATTGTGTGGGCTTACTGCAGATTGGAGAGACATGTTGCTTGCTGATTATGCCAAAAATCAGTTTGCAACCAGCATTCTGGAAGGTACTTTCCATGATGAAAAGTACCAGGTGGTTGAGGGATTGATTCAGTATAAGGGAAGAATCTTTCTGGTGGCTAATTCTAAGCTCAAGAAGAAGATTCTTTTGAATTTTCATGACATTCCAGTTGCTGGTCACCAAGGTTTTTTCAAGACCTATAGGCAGATCCGAGAAAGGTTTTCTTGGAAAGGTTTGAAGAGGGAGGTTCAACGCTACATTCAGGAATGTCCTGTTTGTCAAGCAAATAAAAATGAGCATACATTGCCAGCCGGTTTGCTGCAACCACTTCCAATTCCCAATCAAAAATGGGAAAACATTTCAATGGATTTCATCACTGGGTTGCCCAAGGCCCAAGGGAAGGATTGCATTTACGTGGTAGTTGACAGATTAACCAAGTTTGCTCATTTCTTTTTGCCGTTGTACTTTTCGTAGCCCAAGTTGCGTTTGTTTTGAAGTGTTTAGAGCTTCATAGGTTTGCCAAAAGAATATTGTAAAGTGATAGGGGCAGTAAGTTCCTAAGTACATTTGGCAAAGAGGTTTTGAGAATGGTGGTAGCGTGCTCACTCAAGCCGCGATTATCGCACAGGCTGATGGGCTGACGAAGTGAGCAATGGTTGGAGGCTTCCGCCCGAGAATTATGTCCGAGCAATGAGAGCGGAGTTAAGGTAGGTACATATAGGCCGAGTCTTGCGCTACAACTCTACTTTTCATATGTCAATCAAGATGTCCCCTTTCTTGGCACTTTATGGATATGAAGCACCCAGTTTTGCAGATTTGGTGTTTGGTGACAGCAAAGCACCTTTAGCCAAGGATTTGTTGCAGCATAGTCAAGACATAATGAGATCCTTGAAGGATAATTTGCAGATTGCACAAAATCAGCAGAAGTTGTATGCTGCTCAGAGGCGTGTAGAGCGTTCTTTTGAGGTTGGGGATATGGTCTATCTCCGTTTACAACCTTATAGACAGGTCTACTCTCCCAAGAAGAGTGGAGCTCAAACCTAAGCCATGGACCGTTGAGATTAATGGAAAGGAGTTAGGTACGTAACTTATGGATTAGAGCTACGCTTGGATGGCAGGAGTGCATGCTTGTCTGCCAAATCATACTGCCTCGAAGGCACTTGGACACAATCATGGTGCTTCTTCCACCGGGTTGCCTGGATTAGGGGCGAAGAAGGATAGTTGGTTCTAGTTCAGGAGATGCTGAATTGTCGAGCGTTCCTTGAGGAAAATAGAACTATAGAGAATGTTTGTGGTGAGAACGCCTATGGAGGATGCAACTTAGGAAGAGTGATGAGATATTGCGATACCTAGTTTCGCGATTGCTTGAGGACAAACCAATCTTGAGGGAGAAGCCGGACTATAATGCACTTTTTTCCGGCTAGCATTTTGCGGTGGCCAGAAATCGGCCTTTGGGGCCGAGAGGCTGGTAGGAGATTAAATTAAGGTTTCCTAATTTTGAGGAGGTCATTGCTCGGAGATGGTAGTTTTAATGGCGGATTCCTTCTGGGTTTTCAGAGGGCTTCGCAGTGGTATGTTCGTCTCAGCATTCAGAGTACTTTTTGGAATTTACTATTTTTAGTAAATTCTATTTTTGGCAGCTTTCAGATGAGCTCAGGTTGGTTGACTTCCGGTTTCAGATTGATCAGTTGACTCCATCAGTATTGGCTTCAGGGCACTTTCGGAGAAATAAGTTAAGTCATTCAAATTAAAGTCACGTTTTAATTATTATATTTTAATGTTGACCTTGGCCTAGAGTTAATGACTTAATGTTGTGTTTAAAAAGTGGTCATTGAGGGTGGCGCCCTCATTAAAAGAATATTATAATTATTGCTAAGTCAAAGCAGGGATTATGATGGGCGCATTTATCAAAGTTTGATGTTTTAATTAAAATATCATTTATTAAGTCTTGAAGGAGAAAGTGCGTCCAATCTTGAGGAGAATGAGTTTGACCTAAAAGCAGATTTTAGGGTTTTGCAAAGTCAATTGAAAAGTTATAAAGAGGAGTCTTGGTGCATCATTTGGATCATCTTGGAAAATACACCGTTATGCTGCCGGATTGATTCTGGATTGCTTCGAGGGATGAAGACCTCCTAGTTTGGGCATCGCTTCATGTTTGCAAGACAACATCTAGTGGTGATTTATTGTACTGTGAGTTGCATTTGATTTTGTGCATTGTTAACGTCATTGTAATCCTTTAGTTTCTGTTTCTGCATTTTAGAGGTATATTAAAGGTGCATTTTAGTGACAGCAGATTTAATGTTTTGCTCATATCTCAAAAGGGACAAAAAATATAGTTCTGGGTATTGCATCATTAGTTAGGAATTTTGTCAAAGGCGTAATATTCTCGAGTTCTTGGTTTTTAAAGAAAGTATTGAATTTTAGGGAAGAAATCAGTTTCTGTACTAAAGGTAAAGTGCATTTGCTTGTATAGAAAATCGTGCATTAATCATTGGAGATATTTGCATCTGTTTTCAGAGTCTTAGTTTGGTCGCCATCATTATTAGGGCTTTTTGCATCAGGTTTCATGTTAATCGGATGATTCTTGAGCAAGTTATGAACATTACCTTGAATTTGTAAGTTGCTGGTTATTCTTTTTAAAGTACAGATTTGACAGAAACAGCATACAAAAATCTGCATTTTCAGTTTGTGATGGCCCTGTGAATTACTTAAGATTGTAGCAGATTCATTGTTGAATGTTCCATTTGATAAGCATATGATATCTTGACATTGCAGGTAGTCATAATCTTGTAAACTGGCAGTAGTACTGACCAGTGTTTTGATATTGCTTTGTCATTCTTGTAATAATCATTCCTACTTTAGTTTTAGAGTAAAATAGTGATAACTCCGCCCTATGGTCGCTACTGTCCATTCTGGATGAGCAAGCACATTCTGGGTGTCGAGAAGTTTCCTCTTTCAGCATTATTTCTTTCAAGCATTATTTTGTATTCACTCCGTCATATGGTCGCCCCTCACTCCGCTTTGGATTGGGTAGCACATACTTGGCGTTGAGTTCCTTTTCCAACATAAGCAATTTATTCTAGATCCTCTGACCAATGCTCACCATCATCGGTGCCATTCTGGTTAGAGTTGCTTTCTTGCACGTTTTGGTTTTCTCATCTAACCTTAATGGGTGCACTGCTTTGCAATGTTGTAATCTACAATTTGAAAAAGTAAAAAAAAAAATTTGGCTCGGAATATTTCATTGTGTGGCCAAGATTCACTACAAATTAGGGTTTCACCTACCCCTCAATGTTTTACAATTTAAAATATATTTTGTATTTTAGCCTAATATGTCTTCGAATGGCCAACACTGTAGCACTTCTGTCTTTTAGTTGATTTCCCTTTTGTTGCAGCTACTTTGTGAGGAATTCATCATCAATAACCAGATTTCCTTCATGCTTCTTCATAGTAGAATATTCCATGAACTTTTCGATCAATGCCTGAAGCTTGTCCCATTCCATTATATTAGATTGGAGCACTTGGAATGTCAATTTCCTAGATCTATTGGTAATCAACTCCCAATATTTATTAGATTTTGGCGTGTCTTTGATCATTTGCTCTAATTGGGTGAAGGCTTGAGCAGAAAAATCCATAAAATCTAGCATGAGTGCATCGGTGGCCCCATTCTCCATCTTCTTATGGAAATATTGCCTGATCTTCTAGGGATCTAGCTTGATGATAGGCATGTCATAGTCTATATACTACTCGCAGGCTATTTGATGTTCTTTGGCCCAGTCTATGTCGAGCTCCACCTCATGAAGAACCTACTTCAAGATTTTCCTCCTATGATCAAGGCCCAATTTCCATGTGTCCTCTCCTTTTCCCACATTCTCTCAGGTATTTTGAGGATAGCCTCAAGCTTAGGGTATGTGATCCTATATAGTTCCGGGAAGTCAATGCAAAATTTCCTTGTGCCTTCTAGCTATTTTTACACCTCTAGGAACTTATTTTCTATCCAGACTGCATGGCCAATACCCATATCTCCATTGTAGACCACCTGTCAAAACCAATCTTTAATGGCATTTGTCTAGTTTTTCCTCCTTTCTAACTTGCTAATATGATCTTTTGAAAGTAGTAGAGGAGTAGTCAATGATGTTGAGGGTAGCTCCTCAGTGGAAGACCATTATTGTATGTACATCATTAAATCTTCCACTTGTACTTTTAACTCCGCCTTGGTGGATTGATCTTTGTTCATCTAATGCACAATGGTGGCGACAGACCCCTAAAGATGATCAATTTTATGATCCTTAGTGGTCGTTCCTAGGTCAATTGTGGAGACATTATAGATGAATCCTTCTCCTCCCCCCACTGAAGTAGCTATTTGCACAACCCTTGATCTCAACACATCCATCGTTATGTGGGATCTGACCCTCGGTTTCTTCTCCTTCTTGGTCCCTATTTGTGCTTGAGCTAAGGTGGCTTCTAGTATCCTTTTGGGATCTATGAGGATGAGGACCTTCTTCTATAACTTCTTGTCCAACCACTCAGGCATTTGAGATCCTTCTTTTAGTGATTCATGATCACCTTCCTCTTCCTGAGTATGTTGAATCTCCATTTCTTAACAGCCTAGAGCCTCTTGTTCTATCTTTTCTTCTTCTTCTTCATCTGAATCCTAAATAAATATAGCCTTTTCCTCCTGGGACTCGGTGGTGGCTATGTTTTCCTTGGGGCTATCTTCCCCTTTATATGCTTCTCTTCTCCTTCTTGCCCATGTTCTTCATGATGCTCTATCTTTGGGATTTTTCTTGCTTCAGCCTCTTCTTTAGGCTTGTCCTCTTCTTTCTATTCCTCTTTCTTTTCTTCTTCTTCTCCTGAGGGAGGCATCTCCTCATCATGACCAGGGCTCTTCTCTTGTTCTTTAGTGAAAGGCTCTATGGTTACCTCCATTTCTTCATCTGAATCTCTTTTCTCTTAAGAGGATTTCCTTTCAACTTCCTCCCTGACATCTTTTAGTTGCTTGACCAGCTCTTCCTCAAGCTCTTGGTCAAAATTTTCCACAATGTATTTTTCTCCATGGTCCTCAATACCTTCTTTAGAGGATTTTTTTTCTTCTCCCTCATGAACTACCTCATCAATGACTAGATGCTTATGCTCTGGGTGCTCGTGGTAGTCATCAAATTTCTCTTGTATTTCTTTAGTTGCTTCCCTCTCTTGTCTTTCCAGTTCCTTAAAAATTGCATGGTTGTCTCCATTTTGGGTGGTTCAGTTGGGATAGGAGGAATAGGGAGGCCTACGATGACTTGGGCTAAGGGAGCTTTCATTGCATATGCTTGGAAAAAGCTTCTGGGAGAGTAAGAGAGGGAATTGTTGTTGTTGAGGCCAAGGGAATAGTTATTGATGGGGACATGGAGGAAGAAGAGAGTGGAGAAGTGGTAGCCGAGGAAGAATCTATTACCATAACAAATGTAGTGGGTGAGGTGGAAGCAAGATGAACCGAAATGTCCACTATGAGCGGGGAAGAAGCAATAAATTCTTGTGATGCTAACGAAGGAGTGATGGAAATGGTAGCAATAGTGGCAACGAGGGAAGAGGCAGTAGGTGGAGACTTTAGATTTTTGACCTCTTCTTCTTCTCCCTCATGGAGTGGGTCTTCCTAAATTATGGGAATCTCTATGAATCCACCCATTTTTTTTGCTTTCTTAGAGGGTTCATGCTCTGATGCCTTCCTTGAATATACTTTGTGCTTAGGCCAGTGTTCTATCACCTCTTTCCTCTTCTTTGATCTGGTGGTAGGAGAGGACTTTAAAGTTTCCCCAGATGATGTAGTAGTAGTCCCACTATCAATCTCACTTTCGAGCTCATCCTCGAGCTCACCATAGGTCAAAGTTGCACCTTGGATTTTTAGTTGAGTAACCTGCCCATCGATCCATTGCTTTCTTTGGGATTCTATTGGTTTAGTCAAAATTTCAAGGTCATTGACCTCTTCCTCATCCCAGTCAATTATGGGCAGTGAAAAATTAGCAATGACAGCGAATCTTGGATCTCTTATAGTGTTTGCTTCCTCCACAACTTGATCTAGCATCAGGAACAAGTTAACCATTTTAAAAAAATATGTTGTCATGCGCATATAGTGCCTCATGTGTGCCTCCTTATCATCTTTGAATTTTTCCCAAAATTCCTCCACATTGTGTAGATGGGCGTACTCTTTCTCAAACATTTTCCTCAATTTTCCATACAAATCCATCTATGGCCAGGTAATGTGGAGCTCCAAGTTATATTCATTTATTTCTTTCTTCAAGTACTTTGCACACTAGGATGTAGGGATTGCATACATTCCTTGGCTGAATGTGAGAGGGTAATGGATTCCTAGCCTATGCTTGTCACTTAGAAGATTATGGGCATGTTGTAGCTACCTGGAGATTTTGAGCATTACCAAACGGTCATTTGGGTATCAGGGTAGCTTATACAGTCTCTCAAGAAGCCCTTAGTTTTGATATAGGTAAACTTAGGAAATTGAATAAACAAAAATTTGAACTGGTAGATGAAGGAATTTTCACTATGAGTGACTCTCCTTTCGAAGTCACCTCTGAGTAGTTTGATAATGTGCTTGATAAAGGCATCATTCACCCTACGGTAATCTTTTTTGAAATTTATATATTGAAGTTGAGGGTATCTATCATAGACCTTTAGCTCTCTCCATGGATTCTGGCTTGGAGCTACAAATAGACCTCTTTATTGAACGTGGTTAGCCAATAGATAGACCAAGTATGAGGTCATGTAAAATTGTGAAGTCTTCTTCACTGCTTCAAACTGTTCATGTAGGCAATTGCTAATCATTCCTTCCCAATGGAATTTAGTCTTCCCTTTGATGATTTCTTCTATGAAGTAGAGCATCCACTTCTAGAAATATGTCAGAGTTGGAAGGCCCATGACCCTTCTTAACAAGGTTACCCATTTATAGTAGTCCATGTGAAAATCACTCCTGAAGAGTTCTTGAGGTACCTTGTTTGTGATGCCCCTCTTCTCTTTTAGCCAATATTGATTAATTAGCTTCTTACATTTGAGGGGGTCAGCTTTCCATGTGCTTTTTGCGTACTCCTTTGATGTCTCCTCCATCTCATCAAAGGTGGGGATGTGGAAATTTTTCTTTAGAGACTTGGAGGATAAGTCAACCAATATTCTGCCATCTTGATCCACAATTCTCTTGGTTGTTTCTTGGTATGCCTCTCTACAGTCCATTACTAGCTTAGGAGCCACAAGGGCAAGAGAGAAACCAGCTACCTTGGCCAATCCACTTTTCCTAATCTTCTTTGAATTCTTTGTAATGGGATTTACAATGACTATCTATCAGAATTCATCAATTACTATATGTCCTAGGTTGGTGTCTGAGGCCATGTTCCATTCAAAGTCACTTTGGTGTTGATTTCCACTCCCTGAAATTTATACTTCATTTGGTCCTTGTCCTCTTTTCTCCTTGGCACTTTGGAAACTTTCTTTCCCTTTTCTTTCTCTGTGGTTTCCTCCAAAGGTCCTGTAGCTAATTCCATATGTCTTGCATTCAAAGGAGCTATCAACATGTTCATGTGCAAAATACAAGGAGCATTAGCAAAATCTTGCAAAATTAACTTTAGATCAAATAATTTATCATTCAAGTATCATAACATTCTTCTTCGATTATCATTCAAGTATCATAACATTCTTCTCCAATCATCATTTGCCTCTTGTTTGGGAGAGATATGACAATGCGGTCCCAGGGGTGTGGACTTCCTTGGGCTAGAAACTGTTTTGAAGGTAGTTACATACAGAGGGTGAACAAGGCATGATGACCCGCATAAATTCACCTACGTTAGGATTTCTGAGTTGAGGTGGGACCCACCAGAAGGTCAAGTTATTTTTTCACATGGGCTTGATCAGGTTTAAGGTTTTCAAAGTGTTAATTTGATCATTTTGGCGTGCGAGAGCAAGGCTTGTGAGTGCAGGAGGCCTTTCAACCATTTTGGGCTTCGCCGTTTGAAACAATGCTAGCAAGGCAGCGCCCTACATTGTTGGATCCGCACTTGGGGAGGACGGTGTTGGGTTACCCCTAGAAGTTCATATGGTTAAGGTGGGCGTGGGCAGGGAGGTGCAGAAAGATTTAGATTTTGGTCAGTAGGGACAATGGAGATGGGACCATAGCTTGCATGGGGAAGCCTACACCGTTGAGTCCGTGAAGGTCCTCAACATGAGTCTTTGGTTCAATATCCATTGGATGGAGGTAGGATGGTCGGGCCTCGCATAGCAGGCAGGTGGAGGTCATTGGCCATGTAAGTGTGGCGAAATTGGGGCGGCTGCTTACAAGTAGCCACCCACATCAAGTTTCTCTTAGAAATTTTCAATTCATTTTTGGGCAAAGAATGTATTGGGGCCCATGGAGTGGAAGGATGAAGGTCCTTCGCTATATTAAAATGACGGTTGAGAGGTAGCAGCAGCCCGCATCAAAGGGTCTACATTTGGCTATCTCGATCAATTTCCTTAAAGAGGCTCAAACAGATGCAGGGAGTGTGAGGTCTACAAGGTTGACAGACAGGTAGTCAGGGAAGTTTTAGAATGGAAGACTCGCGAAAAAGGACCATAGACGGAAGTCCACAATGGGCCGCCCACAAGGGTCAATCACCTAGGAATTTTTTCTCAAAGGGTCGGATGGAGATAGCTAGGGCAGTGCCCGCCCAATGGAAGGAGCCTGAAACTTTGCCATTTTGAGTCTGATCATTGAACGACAGTGAAGCAATGACCAAAACCCACATTGGATGGTTTGTCGAGAGGGTTATGGGTGAAGCTCAGTTAGTAGACACGAATGTCGCGGGACCCGCAAGTCGGGTGGCTAGGTTTGGTCAGCCATTTGGGACAAAAAATCATATGGAGTGATCCACACGTAGAATCTCACACTTGTGGACTTGCGGGGTCAAAAGGATCCTGGTTAACTCATCAGTTTCACTTACTTCCAAATTATTGGTGAAGGGACGTCTTCCTGCGTAAGCGGACTTGAGGGAGGTAATGGTCAGTGTTGAAAGTTTATCATTTTGAAGATTGAGATAACGACGATGAGCATCTTGCAGGCCATAAGGGCATGATAGCTATAGTTTAAGAATGATGATGGAGGGTGAAAGTTACAAATGGTTTTCTAAGGTGGATTTCGAAGGATTTTAAGTTTCTAACACATGGGTTTTGTTTATCATTCATTTTTCTTTCTAGTTTTAAGATTTTCCCCTCTTAAGATTTAAATAAGTCTACAAAAATGAAGGAAAAACATGAAACAAGAAACAGTGAAGGCCCTACCTCGCGAATCCATGAGAAATCGATAAAGAATCTAATGTTGGCAATGCATTGATGGCAGCTAGATTTTGTGGACGCGAAGGCAGTGATGGTTGAGATCTCTAACAGGTTTCCAGAAAGTAGCTCGGTTAAAATGATCTATTAGAAGCTCCTACTTATATAATTTAATGCATTAAATTCCTACCATAAATGTGGGTACAAAGGTAGATAGGGTTAGTGAGCGTGAAGTTGAAAAGAACTAGTAGCAGGAACAGTGGGGTCCGCAGAGCAAACGACACCCAT
>VDFB02334861.1:0-26187 GCA_007258455.2 Sequoia sempervirens | reverse complement strand
AAAAATAGGAGTTAAACTTGGCGTTACCTTTTCAATATATTCGCTGTCACATCTCATGCATGTTTATTCTGGGATTATCTATGTTCACTTGGAGTTGCATTTTAGGGTTTTCGTTAACTGATGATAGTATTCCAATTAACTTGCTTTCAATAAGGACGTGCATGCTTGCACATTATCCATTTAGATTAATTGTACCGGTTAACTGATGTTAGCTTTCCAGTTAACTGTATAGTTTGCTTTATTAGGGTTTAGCAATAAATCTTGCATGCATTGCAAGACTGTAGTTGACTCAAGGTGATTTTAGGGTTCCCTACACCTTTATAAATAAGAGTTTTTGCTCATTTTACATAACTTTTGCACGCGAGAGTAATATACGTTGTGCCCACCTTGCCTGTAATATTGCTTATTCTGTATCTGTTTGCGAGTATTTGTTATAATGATGAATTGTTATGCCACTCGGGTTTCATGCAATTATTATGGTGAATGCTTATCGTAGTTAGATATAGTGGCTAGTTCGATCGTAAATTGTATCCCTGTTTCGTCTCTGCAATTTACTATCCTAGTTGGCTATCCTTTGTGTTGCGTTTCTAATAAGCCTATTCAGATTGAGCAAATAGTTGTGCCCACCTTGCCTTCCAGTTGAGAATTTGTACTCAATGCTTATCATATGATGTGTGTGATAATAAACCTATTCAAACAAGCAAATAGTTGTGCCCACCTTGCCTTCACATTGTGAATCTGTACCCGGTTTATCGTGTAAGCTCATTCCTACTCCGTTTCCTCATGCTCTGATATCTTGAGGGGATTGGATAGTTTAAGTTACATAGTTTTGGGTTGTAGTTAGGTCCTGCGAAACCAGAAAATACTAGGCTACAACGTTTGAAGTTTATTGCAAACCTTGTGCCTCTTACAGCTGAGACAAAAAGACAGGAAATAGATTAGTTTACTTTTCAAGCATTTTTGTCTGCACGTTCAAGCGAGCTTCCTCCTAATTTGAAGAGCACCCATTATGAGATAGTTGTCCTTAATCTAACTTGTACCAGAGGTAGTAGTTTTGTTGTACCAGGTCACAACATTCGCCGAATTTTTGCCATGAAATTTGGAATTCGTCGAATTTCTAAAAAAATAATGAAATTCGTTAAAATTCGTTGAAATTCGTACGGTGTTGAATTTATTAAAAAAGTAATCTTAAAAAGCATTTTCGTTTTAGGGTTTCAATGGGATATTTTAATAAATACGTAGCCGCGACTAGCCAATATCGTGTCTATGATTTCTGGCGAAGTCTCTCAGTCATTGAAGAACACAATCTGGAACATGAAGCATTCAGAAGTTTTTCGCAGGTGTTTAGAAGGTCTTCAAGGTCGACGGAAAGGCACGCATTCTGCAAATCGTTCTCCTTTGAAGCTCGGGTTTCATCTATATTCTGCAAATTGCGTCCAAGCTTGAAGCCGCTGCCTTCAGTTTGCAAGTCGTGTCCAAAAGCTCGAAGTCTTCTGCAACTTGCAAGTGGCCTCTGCATCTACAAGCTCAAAGGTAGGCGATCTAAATTTTTTTTGTTTCGAAACTGCATGTTTTATTTTTTCACGAAAAATTTAGGGTTTTCATAGATTTTCATAATTTCATTTAATATTGTATTATTTATTTATATTAGCTTTCTTAATTTTTATTTTATTAATATTAGATTTAATATTAGGTTTTATTATTTTATTAATATTAATTATTAGATATAATATTTATTTAGTTTTTATTATTTTATTAATATTAGATTTAATATCACTGTCCTGAGCCCGGGGGCTTGGTTAAGGTGTTCTGCAGTGGTGCCCACCTGTCTGACTGCGGACTGCGTGGTACCGGCTATGGTCCCACAAGACGGGCTTGGCCACCTGCCATCATGGGGGTTATAGGGGGGGCCGTGCTGCACCTGATTCCCCTCGTTAAAAAATATATATATATATATTAGATTTAATACTGTGTTATTATTCAGGTAGATTTAAATTAAATTTTTTAATATTGTATTATTTTATATATATTAAGTCTTTAATATTTTATAAAATGTAGAATGTTAAATATTTTATTATTTTATTTGTATTAAATTTATATTAATAAATTAATATTTAATATATGGAAATTTAATATTATCTCAATTTCAATATTATGTTTTTAATATTATGTTTTTAAAAATTACAATAAAAAATTAATATATATTTATTTTATGTTGTTAGTTTTAATAATTAAAATAAAAATAAAAAATTACTATATTCTTTACAAGTGTACATGACAAGTTTTTCTCAGTTATTTGTCTGCTCACCTACATGCTACAATTGTATGCAGTCATAGAATTTTATGTATGAAGTCATAGTTGAATGATGAATCTTGTTTGGCATTTGCATTTATTCGATTACATCATTTTCATTTGTATTATAAAACTAAAATTCATATTTTTTTTTTAAACATACAGATTGTTACTTTATGGCTCCCAAGAAATCAACTGCCGAGGCATGGAAATATGTCACTCGCAATGGTACAAATCTCACATGCAACGAGTGTCATAAACCTTTTACTGGAGGTCAAACAAGGGCAATGGACCATTTACTTGGTATTTCAGGGGGTGCAGGAGGAGGTGTTCAAGCATGTCCAAAAGTTACCCCAAAAATGAGAGCTGCTTTAGAGAAAGAACAGTCCTCTTCAATTGTAGAAAAGATGAAGAATGCACAAAAAACGCTGAGAATTGAAGAGAATATGTCTCAGTCTAGACACACAGCATCTATCATGTCTTCCTCTTCCACCTTACCTAGGCATGTGGGTAAATCAAAAGAGAGTGGAACATTGAACAGCTTTTGGAAACCAATAGAGAAACAACAAGTGGATGATGCATTAGCTGATTTGTTTTACTCAAGTGCGATTCCATTCAATGTTGCAAGGAATCCACATTTTCGTAATGCAATTCAGAAAGTTGCAAAGTTTGGTAAAGGGTACACACCCCCATCTTCAAAGGCTTTCAGGACAACTCTTTTGCAGAGGTCAAAAGATAGAGTGACTGAGAAATTAGTTGATGTCAAAGCCTCTTGGAATGAAACAGGTTGCACTATATTGAGTGATGGATGGTTAGATATATGTCAAAGGCCATTGATTAATGTTTTGGTGTCTTCTCCTGATGGTGTTGTGTTCTTGAAAGTGATTGACACCATGAACCACAAGAAAACTTCTGACTATATTTTCCAAATATTAGAGGAAGCCATTCTTGAAGTAGGAGTGGAAAATGTGGTTCAAGTGGTAACTGATAGTGCAGCAAATTGTGTGGGAGCTGGGAAACTGATTACAGAGAAGTACCCAAAAATATATTGGAGCCCATGTGCAGCCCATTGTCTCGATTTGTTGCTTCATGGCTTGGCTAAATTCCCATGGGTACATGAAACTATTCATAGAGGGAGAGCAATTGCAAATTTCATACGGAATCATCGTCTCACATTGAGTCTTTATAGGCAGCATGCATCCAAGGAGTTGTTGAGGCCTTGTGAAACAAGATTTGCATCATTTTATATCACTTTGAAAAGAGTGGTTGAAGAAAAAGCAGCTTTGAGGGCTGTTATTTGTTCCAATCAGTGGGAAAATTTTGTGCTTTCAAAAGGTCCTAAGGGGAAGAACATAGAGTAAATCATTCTAAATAGCAATTTTTGGGAAAGTGCAGCAAAAGTTTTGCTTATATGTGAACCAATTGTTGACGTGCTTCGTATGGTTGATGGTGACACTCCTTGCCTTGGCATGCTTTATGAAAGCATGGACCGTTGTAAGGAATCTATTCAAAAGGCACTAAACAATGTAGAAGCAGAATATATGGAGATATGGGAGACAGTTGATTGTAGATGGAAAATGATGCACACACCTTTACATGCAGCAGCTTGTATTTTAGAGCCTAAGTTGTTTTCTATTAATAGAAAAGGTGATTCTGAAATTATGGGAGAGCTTTTTGAAGCCATTCAAAAGCATGCATCAAATGCAACAATTTCAGCAATAAATTCATCGGCTTGTGAGAGGAACTGAAGTTGCTTTGACCACATCCATTCCAAAAAAAGGAATAAATTGTTGTCTGGAAAGTTGGGAGATCTTGTCTATGTTAGCAGCAATTTAAAATTGTTCATGAACAAATCAGCAAAGGACTCTTCCTAACAAAAAATTCTTGAAGACATAGCAGTGCTAGTTGCAGATGAGCCTAACTTTGTAGTTGATGAATTGAGTAGTGATACAGATGATGATGATTTAGCATCTCAGCCAAGTGCTCTTGATGACTTGGAGCTTTTTTGAAGTTCTAAAGTCTTGGTTGTTATTGTACCTTTTTGACAAAAGAACATATTCGCAAACGTGATTTCACATGTTTCTTATGGTTTATATTTTATAAATGTGTCATCTTTTTGTAATGATTTCAAATCTATTTATCAATGTTAAACTATTTAAACAATTTTATGGATATATTACTTATATTTATTAAAAAAAAAAAATTTACATAAGGCGAATTTGATCCGAATTTTATACTTTTCGAATTTTTTCCTTGCCGAATTTCATTGTTAAATATGATTAAATTTCTTTCAGATTATAACCAGAATGTTGAACTTGATAAATATGAAGTTGATACCAAATCAATATTAAAATACTGATCATGAATTCACAAGTCTGAGTCTTCTTTAATGGTATTCGATCTACAAGAGTAGAACATTTATTGATTTCGATGTCTTCAAATGTGGATCGGATCTGCATTAAATATCAAATGGGAGACACGTCCCATGAGCGGACATGTCTCCACGAAGTGGAGGCATGTCCACTCATGGGACGTGTCTCATGGATTGTGCCTTTTCGACTAACTAAACACCCGATCACCAAATCGGAGTTAGTTACTTAATAAACATAAATGCTTACTAAGTTCGATCTGATTTTATCTTGCACAAATAAATAATATCCAATCTGGAAATGATCACCGATAATGATGCTCGATCGGGATCCTATATGAAACATGAAATGCTAATAATCTGCAGTTAATAACCTCTAAATGCAGATCGATAGTATACTTGGAATGTAGTAGATTTCGATATAAATGATGATGTATACAATTAATATATATATATATATATATATGTGTGTGTGTATACATATGTCAGTACATACTGACATATATATACACACACATATGATCATCATTTCTATATTTGACCGAAGCTACCATATTTCAACACTCCCTCTTAGCTAGGGAAGATAACACTAACCAAGTATATAGTGATATCACCTTACTCGTGATATCAGAAGATATGGTATGCTTCTAAGAGAGTCAAGTCACTTGACATTCTTCATAACACATCTTCATTATGGTATGTGCACTGACATCAAGTCTCATGATGTCTACCATAATAAATCATGGCATATCCACGGATACATTTATCCACCATGATTATCTCATAAGGATCATAATGATCTTCAACTAATATCAAGTCTCATGATATCTATCAAAATGTCCAAGAGATACTATCATGACATATCCACGGATATCAAGTCACATGATATCCATCATGATAGTGAAACTAATCATTGTAGAGTCGTCACTTTACAATGTCAAATACAAGTGTTCATTATGAGAAAGATCGTCACCTTTCAATAATGTACACAGGGGGTGAGGGCCCATAAAGTCATGGAGTCACACACATGACAAAAGAGTTTACACATTAAACACCTTTTAAATACATTAGTACAAAATAAACAATTTGAGTCTCAATCTCAAAAATAACTTACATTTCAACCATACCAAGTTTCTTCCTGAAGTGTTCAACTTTAACTCTAGAGAGAGGCTTGGTGAGCATGTCTGTTGTTTGATCGTTTGTACTAATATACTCCAACTGGATCACATTCCTTTCTACCATGTCTCTCACATAGTGGTAAGGAATCTCTATATGCTTTGATCTATCATGGAATACTGGATTCACTGAAAGCTTAATACAACTCTGATTGTCACAGTGGATAATAGTAGGATTCAGGGGCTCACCAAATAATCCCACAAGCGATTTCCGGAGCCATACTGCTTCTCTTGCTCCCATAGAGGCTGCAATATATTCGGCTTCTGTTGAGCTTTGTGCCACTAAAGACTGTTTCCTGCTGATCCAAGAGATCATAGCCGATCCTACACTGAAGCAACATCCAGATGTGCTTTTCCAATCAGTTACACTTCCAGCCCAATCAGAATCAGAGTATCCATGTAAATCTAAGTTTACATTTTTGTATTTAAGACCATATCCAATAGTACCTTGAAGGTATCTCAATATATGCTTCACAGCAACAAGGTGTATTTCCTTTGGCTCACACATAAACTGGCTTAGAGCATTCACTGCATAGCAAATATCTGGTCTGGTGTTAACCAAGTACATTAATGATCCAATTATTTGTCTATAGAGAGTAGGATTTGCAAATTTAGATTTTGTTGCTGCTTCTTTCAACTTGTGTAAGTTGGTTTCCATAGGTGTAGACATGGGTCTACAGTCTAACATCCCAAATCTCTTCAGATTATCAATAGTATACTTTCCTTGATTTAAAATGATACCATCTGATTTTTGCCAGACTTCCAACCCCAGGAAGTAATGTAAAATGCCCAAGTCTTTCATATCAAATTTTGAAGCCGGGTCTTTCTTACATTGAGTAATAAGGTGATCTTCTCCTGTTATTGGTAGCTCATCAACATATAAAATTAGTATTACTATTAACATATCACCTTTAATTACCTTAAAATAGAGATTTGGATCTACATCATTCTTGGAAAATCCTAGTCTCAAAAGATAGCTGTCAATTCTTTCATACCAGGCTTTTGGAACCTGTTTAAGTCCATATAGAGCTTTCTTCAATCTGCATACATGTGAGTCTGCATTATGTATCACAAAGCCTTCAGGTTGCTCTAAAAAGACTTCTTCTTCAATGGACCCATTCAAGAAGGCAGTTTTCACATCCATTTGATGGATCTTCCAGCCTTTAGCTGCAGCAATAGCTATTACTGCTCTCACAGAGGTGTACCGGGCAACAGGTGCAAATGTTTCTTCATAATCAATACCTTCTTTTTGTGAGAACCCTCTGGCAACAAAGCGTGCCTTGTGTTTCTCTATACTGCCATCAGCAGCATGTTTGATTTTGAAGAGCCATTTGGAAGAGACAATAGATTTCTCTTTTGGTCTAGGTACTATATCCCATACATAATTTTTCAAAATAGATTGATACTCTTCCGTCATAGCTTCTTTCCATACTTGATGCTTGAGAGCTTCTGTAACACCTAGTTGGTTCTGAACTAATGATCTCATTCATTAAGGCAACATAGCTTGAGAATCTTTTGGGTCTCTTACTTTCTCTAAAAGTTCCTTTGGGTGCTGTATAATTCTCAACTTCCTCAATCATCTTTCTAGCCCAAAGTGGTCTGCTCTTGCTATTGTTATAAGGATTCACTTCTGGGACAGATTGGTTTTCATTTAAGATTTCTTTAGAATACTCCCTCTGAATCTCAGGAGCAGGATCCTCCTCTACGACTTTAGTAGAATCTTGAATTTCTATATCATTAGAACTCTTTGCCCTTTTGAAAGCAATGTCTTCCTCAAAGATGACATCTCTACTTAGTTCAATTTGTTTCTGACCGGATATGTAAATTCTATAAGCTTTTGAGGTTTCACTGTAGCCCACGAATATCCCTTTCTTTCCAGTAGGTTCTAATTTAGATCTCTTTTCTTTAGGTACATGAATGTAGACAGGGCAACCAAAGATCCTTAAGTGACTTATGTCAGGTTTTACACTAGTAAATGCTTCTTCAGGAGTTTTGTTATCTAGATGTGAGTGGGGACATCTATTTTGAATGTAGACAGCTGTCCTAGAGGCTTCTGCCCAAAATGAAGTTTCTATGTTTTGGTCGTACAACATTGCTCTAACAGCTTCTACAATAGTTCTATTTTTCCTCTTAGCAACACCATTTTGTTGAGGATTGTAGGCTACAGTAAACTCCCTCTTAATCCCAGCATTTACACAAAATTCCTTAAAGATTTCTGAGGTGTATTCCTTCCCATTATCTGTCCTTAGTATTTTGATTTTCTTCCCGGAAAAGTTTTTTGTAAGAGCTTTGAATTCCTTAAACCTTTTAAGGACTTCTATTGACTCTTTACATTTAAGAAAATATATCCAGGTCTTTCTAGAGAAGTCATCTACAAATATTACATAATATAAGAATCCTGCCATGGAGGGTACAGACATGAGTCCACATAAGTCAGAGTGTACTAGTTCTAATATGTTTTTGGTTTTACTCAAACTATTTTGGAAGGTCCCCTTTGTATTCTTCCCTAGGGCACACCCTTTGCATGCTCCTTCATGAATTTGTTTTAGTTTGGGCAATCCTGTTACTAATTTTTCTATTGAAGGTAGGGCACGGAAATGAATATGTCCTAATCTTCGATGCCAAATTTCATTTGAATCAGAAGTCTCATGAATAAGGGCTTGATTAGTGTCAATGCACAGTTTGTAGAGATATCCTTGTCTTATCCCTATAGTTTGAGCTCTCTTTATGGTGGAGTTCTTTGGCCATGCCAGAACTTTTCCATCCATAAAGGTAACCCTATATCCGTTGTCTTCAAGAGCAGAAATGGATATGCCAAATTTCATTTGAATCAGAAGTCTCATGAATAAGGGCTTGATTAGTGTCAATGCACAGTTTGTAGAGATATCCTTGTCTTATCCCTATAGTTTGAGCTTTCTTTATGGTGGAGTTCTTTGGCCATGCCAGAACTTTTCCATCCATAAAGGTAACCCTATATCCGTTGTCTTCAAGAGCAGAAATGGATATTAGGTTCCTCTTTATTCCTGGTACAAACAATACTCCAGTGAGTTGAAGAGAGAGGCCAGACTTCAAATTTATGGTGCAAGTTTCAACCCCCTTAACTGGATGTGCAGAATCATCCCCAGTAGTTACTTCTTCTTCAGTTTCTTCTATCATAGTATCTAGGTGTTCTCTGAATCCTGTGATGTGCCTTGATGAACCACTATCAATTACCCAGTTATTGACTATGTTTGATACTTGGCTTGATAATGCTGAGTAGAAGACAAATTTCTCATAATCATATTCTGTATTTGTCTTTTCAACTTTAGCAAAGGATGCTTCTTGTTTTGTTCTATCAGGGCACTTGATTGCATAGTGTCCATACTGATCACATCTGAAACATTGTATTTAGGAGATGTCTTTCCTTTTCTTGAATGATCCCTTTCCATAAGAATTCTTCTTTCTCTTGAAGTTTTTCTTCTTACCTTTCTTATGAGAATTTGTGTTTAGCACATGAATATCCTCATCTATGGGTTTCTGATGGTTTCCTTTTGTCATTAGTCTTGTTTCTTCTTGTAAGCAATCTGTTCTCAGCCTATCAAATTTAGGGAGTTTAGATCTCGCACTTATTCCTTGAACAAATGACTCCCATGAGTTTGGTAGACCACCTAGAGCTATTAGTGTTAACTCCTTGCTGTCAATTTGATATCCAACTGTTGACAATCGATCTCTTAGTTCAGTGATTCTCATGAAATATGTATTAATAGATTCTCCCTTGTTTATTTGAACATGATTAAGTTGCCTCTTTAGAGCAAGGGTCCTACTGGTGCTGTTTATTTCAAAAGTGCTTTCAAGAGATTTAAACATTAGGTATGCAGTCTCATGTTTAGACAGAATAGGTACTATATGGTCCCTAACTGCATCTACTATAATTTTCATAGTTTTCTCATTGTTTTCAATCCATTGAGTTTTCTCCAGGTCATTCTCTGGTTCTATCTTGTTTTCTTTCACAAATGAGTCTAACTTATTTTCTTTCAGAATCATCATGATTCTGAATTTCCATGATGTAAAGTTGTTTGCACCTTCAAGACGATCCTCGAATCCGATTACACTAGACATTATGAAGAATGGAATGTGATTGCGATTTGAAGAGAGAATACGATTTTAAATAATCTGATATTGAATTCAATCGGATCTTCCTAACGTGGCTCTGATACCATGTTAAATATGACTAAATTTCTTTCAGATTATAACCAGAATGTTGAACTTGATAAATATGAAGTTGATACCAAATCAATATTAAAATACTGATCATGAATTCACAAGTCTGAGTCTTCTTTAATGGTATTCGATCTACAAGAGCAGAACATTTATTGATTTTGATGTCTTCAAATGTGGATCGGATCTGTATTAAATATCAAATGGGAGACACGTCCCATGAGCGGACATGTCTCCACGAATTCACAAGTCTGAGTCTTCTTTAATGGTATTCGATCTACAAGAGCAGAACATTTATTGATTTTGATGTCTTCAAATGTGGATCGGATCTGCATTAAATATCAAATGGGAGACACGTCCCATGAGCGGACATGTCTCCACGAAGTGGAGGCATGTCCACTCATGGGACGTGTCTCATGGATTGTGCCTTTTCGACTAACTAAACACCCGATCACCAAATCGAAGTTAGTTACTTAATAAACATAAATGCTTACTAAGTTCGATCTGATTTTATCTTGCACAAATAAATAATATCCAATCTGGAAATGATCACCGATAATGATGCTCGATCGGGATCCTATATGAAACATGAAATGCTAATAATCTGCAGTTAATAACCTCTAAATGCAGATCGATAGTATACTTGGAATGTAGTAGATTTCGATATAAATGATGATGTATACAATTATATATATATATATATGTGTGTATACATATGTCAGTACATACTGACATATATATACACACACATATGATCATCATTTCTATATCTGACCAAAGCTACCATATTTCAACATTCATTGTTGCAGAATTCAAATTTGAATTTGAATCTTGTGACTTAGGTTACGCCAACATGCTCGGACTGAATCCGACTGTTTGAACGCCCAGGCTGTGGAATATTCAACATTTTTGACATTTTTTAATTATTTTTTTTACTTTTAGTTGACTTCTAAATAATAAAATATTGTCTCCAACCCTAATCTTTGCCTCCTAACACATCAAATAGGTAAAAACATACTTATTTAACAATTTGTGAACTTGCTCTCTTGTTTACACAAGCTTGAATAGAGTTGAAGGCCTATCATTGATTGTTCAAAGTTGATTGTTGTGCTATTCCTAAGCACTTGCAAGTGTCCGTTCATTGCCAAGAAGATCATAGAGCAAGATTTGTTCAAAAAAGGTAGGTTTCTTTGAAGTTTTTTGATTTTTTTTTTTTAACAAATGAACTATTTTGTTTTGTTTTTAAGTTTTTGTTTTGTTTTCATTCTTCTAAGTGTCTATAACACATGTTCAATTTTTTCAGTTTTTTGAAATTAATTAAGTCTTTTAGTTTCAATACCAAAATTATTTCAATGTGTTGTGCCTTAGGTATTACAATGGCAACCACTTCTAACTACTCGGGCTCACACCAATCTCGTTTCAAAATAAACCCAACCTCTCACCTTTGGAAATATGTAGAAATGGTTCAACAATGTCCAGGTGGTGGAGTATATGTTTGGATTTGTAGTCATTTCCATGTTCGATATATGAGCTCATAGAGTTGAGTGAAAGCGCACTTGTGTAGGATCCCTAATATAGGCATCAAACCTTCTCGAAGTGAAAATAAGGAAGGCATTATAGATCATATAGTGTTAAAATATATTGCTGAGCAAGA
The DNA here is from genome assembly GCA_007258455.2 of Sequoia sempervirens. NCBI lineage: Eukaryota > Viridiplantae > Streptophyta > Pinopsida > Cupressales > Cupressaceae > Sequoia > Sequoia sempervirens. Next base: position 14,500 of record VDFB02334861.1, on the reverse strand, counting down.
AAAAGTAGACCAAAAAGCAACCAATCTTGAAACAAGCCATCCTTTGAAGAAAGGATCTCAATCCATGAAACCCCCTACATCGCCTTCTTATTTTCCACCTACAGAAAGCCATCCATTTATGTCCATCCCTCAAGAGCAAACCGTGCCCTCTTCAAATAAAAGATCTAAGGGACCGTTGGAAGCTTCATTTCAGAATGAGGCAAGAGAGATTGCTGATCAAGACATAGCAAGATGTGTCTATGCCAATGGATTGGCATTCAACATTGTTCATTCACCATATTGGCAAAAAATGGTGAAATCTATTAATGAGGCTCCAAAGGGGTATAAGGGCCTAGATTTTGAGAAGGTGTATTGCACCTTTTTGGAGAAAGAGGTGAAACATGTAGTAGACTCTTTGAAGCCCATAAGGTATTCGTGGATCGAAACAAGGGTTACCATTGTTTCTGATGGATAGAAAGATGCAAAAAATCGCCCATTGATCAATGTTATTGTCGTGTCCCCTAAAGGGGCAATGTTTTTGAGAGCAATGGATTGTGAAGGACAGGTGAAGGATGGTCCATTTATTGCTAACATCCTTTGTCAAGCTATTGAAGAAGTGGGCCATCAAAATGTTGTGCAAGTTGTAACCGACAATGCCAAAAATTGTAGGGCTGTTGAGTTATTGGTTGAGAAGAAGTATCCACACGGTTTTTGGACACCTTGTGTTGTCCACTCCCTCAATCTAATGCTACAAAAAATTGGATCCAAAATTGAGTGGATCAAACAGGTGTATGCTAAGGGCAAAGACATCCAAATGTTTGTCACCAACCACCATATGACACAAGGCATATTTAGACAATTCTCAAAATTGGAGTTGTTGAATTTAAGTTAATTCTCAATATTTTTAATTTTCTTTTAATTTTAAATTTTGATTTTGTAAATTTAAATTATATTTTGATTTTCAAACAGGTTGCTAAGACCCGTTTACCTCCAACACAATTGTGTTGAGACGACTTATCAAGGTTTGTGAGGCACATCAAGGTTTGTGAGGCACTCTGTAATATGGTCATCAGCCCTAACTGGAGCATATGGAGGCAATCTAGCACTGAAAGGGAAAATATGGTTAAGCAAAGGATCCTAGATAATAGTTGGTGGGATCGTGTTGAGTATCTCGTCAGTTTCACTAAGCCCATATTGAGCATGATCCGTTACACTTGTGGGCGTTTAAATTAGCACCTCTGGAGTGCTGATTGTAAACGTTCAGCTATTTCAAATGTTTTGCAACACTTCTTCGTTATTTAAAGAGGAGAAGTCCCTCTCTGCTGGGAGCAATGCGTAGGGAAGGGAAATGTAAACTAAAGTTCCTATCTTTTTATGCTTCAGCGGCAGGACACAAGGGTGCACAAACACAATGCGCCGTAGCTAAGCTTTTTCTCTGGTTTCTGCAGATCTCAACTATGACTATTCTAGCTTTTATCTATCCAATACCTTCAAGGTAAACAGAGCATGAGGGTAAAGGAGCGGGAATGGGTTGGTTGGATCACCTGAATTCGCCGTCTCCTGAGAATATGACCGAGGCTCTGAACTCTCGGGTATACACCGGGATAAGGTTGGTACAAGCAAACACTCTTAACGGTAAACTAGATCTGAGACCTGCCAAGGAGGAGGGACTCCTATCCGAGGTATGGGCTAGGAAATAGCTTACAAGAAACAACTTACGATGTCTTGGCCAACAAGCTTGCTAAGGAGGAGGGACTCCTATCCGAAGTATAGCTTGAAAGTCAATACATTAAACAACAACGAACGATAACTGTTAATAACAAATATCCAAGGAGGAGGGACTCCTATCCGAGGAGGGAAATGAAACGAGCTATTAGATACAAGACGTGGACATAACTCAAAAAGATTGACCAAAATCCAAGCGCCTTCTGATATTCTCCTTCAAAGCTTTATCAATGAATTACAAAGGTTGGGAAAGCAAAGGCACGAAATCATGCACAATTATGATCGACCAACGAACTCTCATCCAAGAGTGAACAAATATCCGCTTTCAAAGCTGTTGGCAACAATGGCACAGCAATTTTGCATAGCAAGTAAAAGTTAAACAAACAATGAGCCCAAGGCTCTTATTTATAGAACTCAAAGGAGTGGGCAACCCCAAAATCTCCTTGAGTTAACAATGAGTTCTTGCCAATCAATTAGCAAGATTTATTCCTAAAAAGGGGGAACAAGCAGTTAACTGGAAAACTACTTCAGTTAACTGAAAGTAAACAAAGAGTCAACTGGAAACTACTTCAGTTGACTGAAAGTAAACTAAAGGTGAACTTTAATGAAAGTATCCCTCCAAAATAGACATCCACATTTAGTGGAGATCTAAGATCCACAAATCATGGAAGCCAAATAGACATCCTTAATCAGTGGGATCTGACAATGCATGATTTAAGGAATATGGAGTTAAACTTGGAAAGAAGCATCAAGTTAACTCCCATTACATTTAATATCATCTTGAGTTGACTTGGAAAGAAGCATCAAGTCAAACTCAAGTCTCATAAATGCCACTTGGAGGGTGTAGGACGTCCTTCTTTGGTGCATTTATAGCTCACCACTAATCAGCAGTGTCTCTATCCATTGATTGACTTCATCAGCTTCTGGGGAGTTAATGCTCTGTAGAATGATGACGTGGCGTCGCAGCATGACCTCACCCGTTGTGAGTTGATTTCCGAAGTCAATACACTGAGATGCTCTTCAAACTTGGTTGATAAAGCTGCTACCTTAGCCAGCTTGCAACCATCTGGATCATCAAGAAAGGTACTGCGGATGACATCCCTGAACTGGTTCTGTACAGTGACCATCTCGATGTATTCTCCTCCCTCACGCTGATATTCCATGCAAGGGAAAGATATCACCAACATTCTTGCGAAGTTGATAATAGTGGCAAACCCGTCTATAATCAATCAACTCTCTGAATGAGCGTCATAGGCTTTCACCTTGTACGCCAATTGTTCCTTCCAAGCAAAGAGATGTTGCTTGTTTTCCTCAGAGTATACTGATTGATATGCCAATTGCAAATCTGCAATTGTGCTTTCGTCTTCTAGCCTCCTTTCTACAATCCTTTGTTCTGATTGCTGGATCTCTGCACGAAGTCCATGTGCTCTATCCCGTAACTGGTATAGATTTGCCAGTATACATCTACCTTTGAGAACAAACTCTTCCACTTGATCTCTCAAGTGTTTGCCGAATGTTATCAATTGCCGATGATTTTGTTTGGCGAGGAGATCTAGTAATCCTACTGGTAGGGCTGAGACGTTGGGGTGCCATGTATCAAGCTGGTTATGTAGGACCTCAGTTTCTGATTTTCAGCCTTTAAGGCTGCCTTTTCTTTACCATCCTTAGCCATTCTTTCTTGTGCGCTCACCGAAGCTATTCCAAGAAGGTCTGCCTCCACCTGTCGTGTAGTCTTCCCGAGGTTAAGTTGAGACAAAGTGTAGTCTTCTACTTGAACCTCGTGTATGCTTTTCTCTACTGGTGGGGCAGTAGTCTCTATGATGATCTCACACTCTGCATTCCTTTCTATGTGAACTTGTTTCTTTAACCTCTTCGCCGGCATGTCTTGTGGAACGTGGTCGAATTCGGTAAAGTCAAGTTCATAGGAGGGTTTTTCCCTCTTTCTTCCTAGGAAGCCTTCAAGCCAAATAGAATCTCGGCGAACTTCACTAGGAGGGATGTGAGGCCCTTGAATGCTAGATGTGTGAGACTGTGCTGGAGCAATGTCTCTCGGTGGCGAATCCAAGTCGATGAGGACTCGTGACCGCTATGATACTGGTGATATTGGCGGCTCTACTTCCATAATAGGCACCGTTTCTGCTACTACTTCTACTGTTGTTGTTTCTACCATTGGTTGAGCCACTGGTTCTTCAACAACTACTGCTGCTGGCTCTTCCGTGATAACTTATGTTGGATCAAGGGTAGCAGTCTCTACTCTTTGTTCTGGGGCAGCAATACCCGTGATTATTTCAGGACTATGTGTAGCTTTCTCCACAGGTGTCCTCTATGTTCTAGGCTTTGTAGGCTTTGACATCCTCATCCCTCAAGGAGGATTGCACCATTGTTTCTACCTAGGTTTCCTTTGGACGGACGCTATAGACGTGTTTTCCTTGGCATACCAATCCACTCTCGGGAGCGGTTGGGAGTCAACTGAATCTGCGAAGAATGAGGGGAGAATGACTTCCCCTTCATCATCGGACAGGCCCTCGATGTCTGCTGACATAAAATCAGCAATTTGTTGGAGTCTGAACCTGTTGTAGTTCCTTCTTCGCACTTCATACTCGTCTTGACAATTTACCCAATAATCTTCCATAGAAGACTTATGTGACGAGTGCTGCTCGAGATGTGCTGCATAGAGCCCTTTGGGATCATAGGATCTTCTCTCAATGAGATACTTGAGATTAAACCTCACCGTTTCCTGACTAATCATCTTAGCATCTGCCACGAATCCACATCTATATAGTCCCATTCCAACGGGAAAGTTAACAACTGTCTTCCTCTTCAAGCGCAAGTAGACATGAACCTCGGACAACTGTCTCAGGAATTCCATGAAGACTACCCTATCTGAAGGGTATCTTGGTAGCATGGCAGGGTGACCAATGTAGCCATACACGCGTATGTAGGAGAATGTAGGGAATTGGATGAACCAATCCGCCATTGCCTCTCTGGCTGTCTGTGAAATACACACGTGCATCTCATGGTCTAGCTCACGTACGGTGTGCATAATGAAGAGATCACTCGTTCTTTTGAAGTGTCGCTCCGCTTGAGTAAACTCAAGACGTGTAAAATGTTCGTGAACCTTCTGCACACCTAAGGTTCCCACATTGTTCAATATCCTGAAATCACCTTGGAAGGCTATTAGGTATACCAGGTAAGAGCACATGTGGAACCTGGAAACTCGGATACGATTTATTCGGTGGGTATCATAATCAGTGGCGGTCATATCCTTTGCCAATGAACTTTGCTTAATGACGCCGTGCATCCATGGCTGGAATTGACGACCATCTTCTTCTCCAGTGATTCTATTGAGTAGAGTGATTAACACTGTGTACTCATCTTTACATTCTCCTCGTCCCAACAACTTAGGCAAGCTTGCCTTTGTCACTTTTAGCCATTTTTCAGCCATTACCTTCTGACATTTGTCTTTAGCTATCTCAAATGCCTTCTCACATTCCATCACTGATATGACTTTGCTGTTAGGACATGATGGAATATCAAAACACTTTTCAATATCCTGAGGCTTTAGATTGCAAACAATTCTTCCATCCGCTGCTCTGATTTCTCTAGTGGTGGGATTGTAATGCTTGACACAAGCGATTACAAGCTCTATGCTTTGTAGTGTGATGGGAATTGATGCGGCTTGCAGCAACCCGGATTCTTCAATATTTTGCAATTCGATTTGATTCATGCCTTCTAGTTGCTCCAAATCAACCACTGGATTTACTTGATGTAAATTTGTGTCAACTATTTTCAAGTAATCATGGAGTAAGAACCCGTCTTGGTCTACGTATTGGTACACAGAGATCGCATTTGAAAACTTAAAGGAGGAATTCCGGTATGGTTGACCTTGTTAGGATGATTTTAGAACCCTAAAAATAAAGCCTTGCCGAAGTATTTTTAGGAGGAAAATGCTTTTATGGGATTTTGATGCGTGCTTCAATGCTTGAACAAACCCACGGTTCCTCTCAAAATTTGATTGCAGAAGCACCGGAAAAACCCCCCAAAAAATAGAGGGGCAGCAAGTTTGTTGATTCACGGAAAATTTGTGAGATGGGATTATACGGAAAATTATGTTTGAATCTACAGGTTCCTGATCTGATGCAATTGCTGGCTTTTCATTGCTTTTTATGTAAAATGTAAAGAAAGACCCGGAAAAAGATGAGAGTAAGCGAAGGTGGATTAGGAAGTTTTTTTATCATTTCTGAAAAAAGCGTCTCGAATCAATCCTCAAAATGGCACAATCTTCATGCAGCGGTCACGCAGAAAAAATTGAAGAATGGATGAAAACCTTGTTGAGGATCTATCAATGCCGTCACTTGAGAGGAAGCTTGTGGTATTTTTGATTCTTTAACTGCGGTAGAAATAATAATAATGAGTAGGGCCTTCACCTTGAGAATATATTGTTGTACCCAAAACCAAAATTTTTTGCTTCCAACTGGGCATTTTTGCTTAATTGAGTCTTAATCTTGTTAGAAATTGATGTCGAGGAGAATTAGTTTTGGGCTTTTAAATATGGAGTTGGTGTCGATTAACCAATATCAATGCATTCTTGAAGTAATTCAAGGAAAGTGAAAATCGAGGCTGATGCTAAAATTTTCTATCTACGGAGAAGGGCATTCTCAAATGGAAGCCCTATCTTGCATAGAGTCCGGATCTTGTTTGAGACATCACCTCCCGGTAGACATTTGTCAGGCATCCGCCTTCAACTTCCGCGATGAAGGCTATCAAGCACATCAAAAGGACTGTTTAGAGCAAGTTGTGGAAGATATAGCGCAAAACAAGGCGAAAGTGAGAATTGGCTAACACTAGAGAAAAGCGCAGCTTCTGAGAATGGCGCCCATCTTTTTGAGGTGCCAGATGAAGGATTTTGACTGAATGCCACCCAAGATGTTTATCTCACTTTTGTTCGATCTTCGCGACGCATCCGTCAGTGGGTGAATCTGAGTTGCTGAAGTGCCTGAACCTGATGTCAAACATAGGGTCAAATCTTAATTCCGAATACTCCGAAGGAAAAAGCAAACTTTTATTTTGATAGCCTAAGCTTTCAAACCTTTAATGCTTTCTTTCGATGATACTCCGGATATTATTCAATGTGTCCGTGTTACTTTCAGCTTTACCATTTGCGCTGTCTCAAAGTCAGATCAGAAGATGTCTCAGCGGCTTGCAGTCGGAGTTTTTATATTATTTTTGTCAGTTCCAGAAATGGCTAAGTCTGGTGGTAAAAAGAGCAACTTTTGAAAAAGGTGCCCTTGATTTTCACCCTTCAGATGATGTTTTCTGGAAAAGTGTGCCTTTGCAGCTGTCGTGCAAAATGAGGTCAGCTCCGCAGTGAACCTGAGATCCAGTCCTGAAAGTTGATAAAACAGAAATTATGAAGGATTTATCTTTCCCTTCGTTCGAGATACAGAAGTCAAAATTTGACTAAGTCTGAGGAAAAGCGCAGCTTTTGAAAAAGGCGCTTGGATTTTTGGGCCTTTAAATGTCAATTTTATGGTTTCCAGTCTCAAGATATCTTTTGATCAGTTCTTACTTAGCTCTGCAATGCACCTGTCAGCTAGTCAATCGGAGAAGTCAGTCAACCAGTGTCAAAGGATGAACAGAGGTCCCGGTAGAGGTTTTAGCTTAAATTTTCATGAAATTTGGCTAAGTCTGGAATTCGTCTTAAAAGTTCAAAGTTGGATTTTCAAAAGAGAGTTGAATGGACGCCTTAACTTGAGTTCTGACTACAGTTAGACTAAATATTTTTTGGGTTGTCATCTTCAGTTCATATATTGGCATGTTGAGTGATCTTTCAGTTCGCATGTCGAGTTAACTAGTTTGCATGTTCAGTTAACTGCTTTGCATGTTCAGTTAACTTGATTGCATGTTCACTTAACTGAAGATTATCAGTGAATGTCAACTGGAGTCCACATGCATGGCGAATTTGGTTGCAATTGTGAGGATTTTGTGAAGATGGCGCTTCATTAAGTGTCAACTGAAGTTCTAGAAGGGACGGCATGAATGATGAAGCATAAATTAGTGAAGTATGGTGCATGAAGATGTTAACTTCAGTTATCAAAAGGGTCGCCATATTTAGATATTTTTAGAATGATGAAGCATAGTTTTGTGAAGCTACGCCCTTTACAAAGAATGACAACTTTAGTTCCAAAAGGGTTGTTACTTTTAGCATGTGAAGTTGGCGCATTCATTGAAGGACAACTTTAGTTCTAAAAGGGTTGTTATTTTTAGAATTGAATTGAAGCATTAGTGTGAAGTTGGCGCACTTCTTGAAGGCCAACTGAAGATTGAAAAGGGTCGCTATTTTTAGAATGTTTATTGCATGAACATGGCGAGTTTCTTATGGCTAACTTTAGTTATCAAAAAGGACGCCTTAGTTTAAATTTGTGAATTTAAAGCAAGTGTGAAGGATGGCAAACTTGATATAGATTGCTAACTGAAGTCAAAGTCGCATGAAGTGTTGAACTGAAGTATTGAAAGGCAAACCCTAATGCATGGCGATTTATTTAGCATATTCGAGTTTCAATTAACTGGAATGAGGTCCAATCAGAAGCCAAGCGCACTTTTCATGGATTCCTTGACTTGTGCGAATTTCATAGATGAAAATCTATATATTTCAGTAATGGCGTCCATTATTTCATCATCCTTAGCTTCAAAGTTCTTATTCTTCTTGAGCGACCAGCAAGCTAAAGGTGCTACAGGTGTCCGAATTCAGCGTTCTTCATAGCAACGAGTTCAGATTGTTCAGAGGAAGGCGATTCTAGACTTTATTTTCACTTTGCATGCAGGTTTTATCAAGTTTCAGAGAAGAAGTTGGCTGATTTTTCAGAAGCAGACAAGCAAAACTTTCTATCTTCTGTCTTATTTCTTCTATTTCTCACCTTAGGTACTTTCTTCGCATGTCAAAGAAATTCAACACATATTCAGAATCTGATCATTTGGGTTCGCATATTTCAGCATTTGCAGCCAAACCCACGTCTTAGATTTTTTCGAGGAAATCGCCCCATAGTCTTCATTTTGAAGCTCTGTGCTTTTTTCCGAGAATTTCTTTGCATGTGGGCTTGAAACACATTTTTTCGAGAATTCAGTTATCTGGGTTTGTTCAGAATTCATTTGTGCACAAAACCCATGTTCCAGAAAAACTTCGAAAATTTCTTTCGTCTGTGGCTATTTTTAGCCTTGTTCAGAGGTTTTCAGAAAGTTCTTCAAGTATATTCGACTTTACAGTCAAAAGTCCTCATTTTCAAAATGCAGTTCAATCTGATTGATTACAAGGTGAAATCAACTCTTGCTCATAATTTCATCAAGACTTCAGATACAGACCTGAATCATGTTTATCCAGTGATCAATCTGAGCAGTTTGGAGGGTGTTAGCAGCAATTCGTTGAAGAATCTTGAACGTTCAGGGTTACTGGCAGCAGCATCCATTCCTGTTACTACTTTCGATCTTGAGTTCGTTCTTGCTTGCATCAAGCATTATGACTCATCTTCACGTCAAATCAGATCAGCAGATGGGAAGGTTGTTTGCAGTATCAAACCAAAGGACATAGAGAAATGTTTTGCTATTCCTCGTTCAGATAACTTTACTGTGGTTCTTGAAGCTTGTGAGAAGATATGGGATGCTGATCAACAACGTTCGTAGAGGAAGGTGGCTCAGAAGTGGCTGAAAGATCAGAAGACTAACATGCCTAAGAAGGTTGGTCGTGGTGAATTCAAAGACGAAGTTGCTGTTTTGATAACTTTACTCAACCGAGTTGCCGGTCAACCAGATGCTAGCACTTTCCGTTCATGGATGTTTTACCTGATTACCAGAATTCTTGATGGTACAGAGCGTTTTGACTGGGCTATGTTGATTAGTGAACACATCAGCAAATTACTAACTTTCTCAAATATCATGAGTTTCATATGATATCCTACTTGGTTTTACTTGGTTGCATTTCAAAGGTAACTGAGCTTCTAAAGCTAATGGCACTCGGTGTTAGTGTTCATGAGTATTATCTCAGGTTAGATTCTCTCAATCGGCGGGACTTCCGGCGATTGAATGACACTTTTCTATGAGCAGATTAGAGATCTTGATGGCTAGCGAGGATGCACATTAGGTATTTCTCGAGGCTAAATCAGCGATGGAGACTTGGGCGGATTGGTTTATCCAATTCCCTACTTTCACATACATCCGAGTTTATGGATATGTTGGAGAGCCCCTGATGTTGCCAAGGTACCCGTCAGACAAGATTATCTTTATGGAGTTCCTCAGACAGATGCAGCATGTCCATTTCTTTCTTCGTAGTCGTCATAAGACTGCGTCTAATTTTCCATTCACATTGGGAATTTTCACATGCAATGCGGCGATAGATGCCAGGTTTATGTCTACCGAGATAGAAAGGTTCAAACTCAAGACTTACACTGAGAGGCGTTCCTATGATCCTCTCGGTCATTATGCAGATCGGTTAGAGCGAGGGATTGCACATACGCCAACACTTGAGGATTTCTGGGCTAATTGTGAAGATGAATTCGAGGTTCGTCGTCATCACTATTGTAGACTTACTATCGGTCAACTCTCTGATTACCTATCAAAAGATGTTGATGGTCTATCGGATGATGATGGAGAAGTTCTTCTCAATTCATATGTCAAGGATCAAGTTGCTCGGAAGCCACTTCGCTCACCTGATTGGTATGCCAAGGAGAATATTTCTATCGCGAGGTTTCCCGTGATCATCAAGACTAGTAAGTTGTTCTTGGAGAGCAAACGACGCGAAGTCGGGCCTCAGAGCAGAGTCGCCAAAGGATTTCTCTTCGTTGCCTTCTACTTCTAGGGCAAGACCTCGAGTCAAGGTCATTAGAATACCTCCTGAAGGGGTTAGACTCAGTGGAAACACGGGGAAAAGAGCTACTGGTAAGAGGAAGCAGAAACAAGTTGAGAATGTTCCTGAGGTTCCAGTAGAGACAGTTATTCAGGCTGAGCCTCACGTTGAACCTCCTAGTTCGCCTCACATACAACCTATTGACATAGATTCTGAGCCTGAGACACCAATTCAAGCTGGATCGGAGACACCTGAACCACCACAGGTTGATACATCAGGGACAGTCTCTCCTCGAATTGAAAATATTGTTCAGTCTTGTTGGCTCGAGAAGTCTTTAGGAAGACAGAGGCGTGAACCTTCGTACAACCTTGATTTATCTGAGTTCGGTGAACCCTATCAGAAAAAATCGAACAAGAAGATAAAGAAACAAGTGCATATCGAGAAAACTCCAAAATCAGAAATTGTTATCGAAGTTGTTGTTCCTCCAGAGGGTAAGAGCTTAGATGAAGTCAAAGTTGGTGACTTTACATTCACTAAGGCAAATCTTGGCAAGACCACTAGAGAGACAGATGTGACTCTTCTTAAGATTGTTACTAATAATCTTGAAGAGCGAATCACGAAGGATGGAGAAGATAAGGCCTTACTCAAGGCTGAAAATAGTCAACTTCAATAACATTACTTCTGATCTTGTTCATGGAATCAGAATGTCCCCTTTCAACGCAGACCTTGTTTTGCGTGAGTGTTAGCCTATTTATTAACCCTTGTATTAGCCGGATTGGTTATGGATTGTTAGGAGGGTCAAGGTACCTTCTCGAGAGAGCTTTGATCGCTCGCTTTCAGAGTCTGACTGTTCACAGCGCTATGTACAAGGTGATTCCATGTACTTCGATGACAATGTGATCATATGGTGTTTTGAGTGAGTTATGGTTTTTAGTGATTTAACATTAATTGATTTTAATATTTAATTATAAAGTCAAATTGACTTTATATTTTTAAATCACTTAAATATTCTCTAAAAGTAATTTAATATTTTAAATCACTTAAATGGATAAAGTGCGCCCAAGTATTTAATTCATATACTATTGAAATGAATTAAATATTATTTAAAAAGATTTTAATATCCAAAAGTGGCGTATCTTTCTTGGGATTCGTACCTTTGCATAAAAGGGCATTTCTGGCAATGAGAAACTCACCTTTTGATATTTCGACTTTGCCTTGTGCTATTTCCTGTGCATTCTCCTGTGATCAGGGTTTGAACAATTCTTCCATTGAAGAACGATAACTCTTCAGTGTTGAGCACTTTTGAGGCTATGAGAGATCAGCTGAATTTGTGCAGTTTGTGAGAGCTTCATACAGAGGTTCTATTGGGCTTGAGCTATGTTTCCTATTGGATTTCTTTATCAGTTTCAGAGGGTTTTGGGAGATGGCGCCTTCATTTCATCTGGCAGACATCATACTTCTTGGTCGTACCTTCTAAGTGAGAATTCAGGTTGTTTGCAGTGAAGTGCATGGCTCTTGTGCAAGGGCATTTGGGCATTTCTTGGAGAAGCGCCTTCTTTTCTGAGGGTTTCTCTTCATCATTTTAGGCGTTTGGCTTGTACTCTTTATCTGCCACCGTTTTCAGGCTGGATTTTGCATTTTGTAGCTTTATACACCAGATTTGGTCAATTTTTCACCATCTTGGCTGGCAAACTGGACTACTTTCTTAAATAAATAATCTGGACACTTCCGGGTATGTTTATGAGTTCTAAATCCATTGTTGAGCATATTTATCATCTTCTGTATTGTCAATTCGCCTGAAATAACTCAGATTTACGTTTTATATGCATTTATGCTGTGCGCCCCTTCTCTTCTATCTATCAAACTTTCTCTAAAAAACTAAATAACACTTAAAGACTTAAGAAAAATTGGGGTTTTGAGTTGAGAGCCAGCAGGGCTCATCAGAGTGGTATCAGAGCTCTAATCTTGCCAGCTTGTGGGGTTAGAAAAAATTATGTGGTTACACCAGGACAAATTTGACAGGTACTGTTCACACAGGGGTTGAACAGCAAAGTGGTTATCATGGCTTCTAAATTTGTTGATGAAGTAATGGTTGCTTATGAGGAATATATAGCATCTCCAGATAAGATAAAAGATCACCTAGACTTCGAACAATATATGGAGCATCGGATGGTTTATAATAAGCAACGAAGCAAATCAAAGAAATGTGAGCAGAAAAATGTAGAGAGCATTTCAAATAATATTCAGCAGAAACCTATGCCATCACAACAAAGATTAGCTCGTAGCTTGCAGCAGTCTGAAGACTCCATTTCAAGACAAAGCTCATCACAAAACAAAAAGAAATTGAGTTTCCTTGATGTGTTGGGGTTAAAAAGGGATCAATCAGCAGTTAGTGACCAGCATACAGCTGATCTTATGGAGGACAAAAATCAGACTTACATAGAAGTAGATGTTGGGCACAGGACACTTCAGGATGAGCAAGTGTTGTATGAAGACAAACCAGTGGCCTTAGAACAGCCACATGAAGATAAGGTTCCTTGTGATGCTTCATCAATTACTATGAAAGAAGAAGTGTACAAAAATATGGCTTCTACAACATCTTTTGAGACAACTTCTATTGAAGAGAAAGTTTTACACCATGATAGTGGTTTTGTTGAACTCCAAGAAGATATTATCAGCACTAACGGAGATGATATCAGCCTTGAGATCAATTCTGATTTTATGAACAGCAGTCCATTACTTTCACAAAATCATGAGGTGACGGATAAAGTACATAAAGATGGTCATGTTATGGAATCTCCTAACATTAGCATTGAAGTTTTGCATGTTGAGCTTGAAGAATGTTTGGTGGATTCAAGTCACAAACAGTCTGATTTTATATATCAGACCTTGGAAGATGTGAACAAAACTCAAGTTTTGTGTGATGGGTGGCTACAAAGGGCTAAGAAGGCAAAGATGTTGGCTGCTCAAGCAAAACAGCGTTTGCAAGAGGTCAAGGAACGCTGCAGCCAGCTAGATCAAGCAAAGAAACAAAGGGAGTCGCACCTTAGATCTCTAATTCTTCCAAGAGAAAAACATGTAAGAGGTGAGTATGCTATGGATGGACTTGCAGTGACTTTGGCAACAGAGGTGTGTGAGGATATTGTCATAACAGCAGCTTCTACCTTGCCAGTCGAGACATCCTATGAGGTACATAGCAGCAATACCTTAGAGGTTGATGACAACACACATGATGTTGCTGATTATGAGGTGAGTGATGCAGATTCAACTTCATGCTATAGTGCAGATTTGGATGGAGAACAAAAAGTGATTCAAGAGGGATTTTCCTCTCCTCAGTACAGTTATGACTTTTATGATCAGCAAGCTCCAATCTATGATACTGATGGAGAAGAATCAGAAAATGAGGCAGATGCTACATTTTCTTGTGATAATCCGCTCTTTGAGGTGGATGTTGATTCTACTCTTGACCCTGGTTTAAGGGTGAGCTTTGATCATAGTATCAGAGATTCCGTCAGTGCATCGGGATTTCAGACAGAGCTCGTTGAGGAGATTCCCAGTGTGTACATGGTCAGGAGTCTACACAGTTTCTTTCTCAGTCATCATGTACATGATCTGTTTCAGATGCACAATTCTAGTATGCATGTGTTAGACATGTGGGATGATAGCCTATCTCGTGCAGTCTTAGGGAGCACGTTTTGTCAGCAGTTTGACTTGCTTCCTTGTGAGTTTCTCTCTTCTGTATCTGATGGTGTTGAGATTAACAGGCTACAGTATGATGATCCGGCTGATCAGATTTGGGAGTTACATGAGACTCATTCATCTAGGAGTTGCATATGGGATGACGATGGCGATCCAGTTTCTCTTCCTAGAGTAGATGGTATTCGGTATGATGATCCTCTCTTCGAGTTAGATATCACTCGCACTCTGGACATGAGCATTGATCGTTGCGTTTGGGATCCT
>VDFB02334860.1:0-10482 GCA_007258455.2 Sequoia sempervirens | reverse complement strand
TGAGAAAGTAACAGCTATGACCCCTTGCCCAGGAAAACAGCTATCACCAACACAATATAATCCATCTACCGCCTGTAACATAGGATCACAACCAGAGGTTACAGATGACTAAAGTCCATTATGTTTAGAAGCTAAAACATCAAATACAAAATATGCCTTCTGACTTAAAATACTATATATGACTAAGCATAACCCTCATTAAGCCCCCTACACAATTTCCCATGCTTCAGTAATCCTCCCTCCCCAATTCAAAAAGCTTAAATCTATTACCGTTGTGTTGAATGGCATCCCAAGCAGCCCTTTTGGGCTTTTACGAGGTATAGGTCCATAAGTTCCATCCTCACGAGCAAGGAAACGTCTGTGTGTCTTAGGCGTACCAACCTGATAATATTATTACCATGATAAGATCATTGGAAGATATTTTTACAAAACATCAATAGGCAATTCATGGGATGGATAATAAGAAAAACATGGGCCATGGTGAAGGAAATAACAGTAAGGTTAAAACTTCAGAGGTACATTTTTCACATTCTATATTCCACGTGACATAAGGACTTCTAAGAAATACATAAAAATAAATATAGCAAAGAAAGGTCATACTAAAATGTGTAAGCCCAGACATTGATACTAATTCCTACGAAAATTGAACAGTAACACTATTAATAATAACCTTAACTTCAAGACTATAAATCACTCTAAACTGATAATCTTTCAACATCTATATTTACACACATACAAGGTTTAAAACTGTTTTTGGCTATCACATTTTGGTGAAACAAAGAAATTATCTGAGTGTGAATGATTGGAAAAGTATTGAAAATTGGGATTACAACAAATCATGTTTGAATCAAGATTCCACCTCTCCAAAAGAAATAAACACAAGAGACTATAATGCTCCCAATATGACTGGTGTCCAATTTAGTTCAGTTGCAGATTATGAAAACAAATGCAAAGTTCTTGACTACAGATAAAAAACATACATTCCACTGATTGGAAATGACATCTTAATGCAGTTGTATAGGTCCTCATAATGAAAACAAGCACCTTGTAATCATACTAGCCTTTTTCTTTATACGTACCTGTAAGAAAATGATTTTTGAATTTATTCAGGATGATTGGTCCTCAAATAGCATGTCTAACATCCAGTTAACCATGGAATAATCTAATGGAGAATCCCCTCCCTTCCCTGGGTATCTTTTAAAATGCAACAATAATGGCTCTCTGGCTAAGCACGTATACAAGTAGGTGACTCATATATGTTAAATTTAGGTGAACAGATTAAAATGCACAGAAAATAATTCAAAATCTGAGACAACAACACAGCAGTTACTCTGGGAAAACCCTCCTCTTGAGGGAGAAAAACCCAGCAACAAAGATCTCTCTTATAGACATAAACAATGAATACCGATCACTTTACAATTAGGTCTAACTCAAGACCAATGTTCAGCACTCTTGACAGATGCAATAGCAAATATCAAACTGTCACTAAATCAATTCGCAATCTGATATTGAGGTGCAGAGAAGAGCTCACCCTTGACAGAGCATAGACCTACAGAAAGTTCGCACCTGGCAGAGACAGAATATAGATCTACAGCACTGTTCACTCATTTATATGATCACACTGCACTGTGTGAAGTCTGCACTTGTATGTTATTTGCCCTGTATGAAGTTCGCACTTTGCTTTGCTTGATTCCTTGTACTGGATGATCTTCAATCTGTACCTTGTATTCACACTTGATTGATATCACCGAACTGATATATTCGCTCTTGAATATCAGATGTATTCGCACTTGAACATCAGATGTATTCGCACTTGAATATCAGATAAATTCGCACCTTGTCATCTGATCTGATCACACTTTATCATACGCACTTGATGATGATCTGAAATAACGAACTGATGATAACGAACTGATAATCGCAGGCTACAATGAACAAATCAATGTCAATATATACTAATGAATGGGAGAGACACATCCACTCACATACTTCATGTCGGCCTCTTAAGAGATCGCGTATCTTCTTAAATGAGGTCGGCCTTGATAACTATTATATTTCGGCCTGAATGAATATTGTATGTCGGCCTTCACACCTCTTCACAAGAGGTCTTCACAAGAGGTCAGCCACCTTAAGGAAATCGTATCCCAAGGAGATGAAGTCGGCTCCAAATAATAAACACATATTAAATGTTTTCTAATAACAGATCAAGGTGATTCGTATCTTCTTATGTCGGCCATACAATGTGAAGATAAACAATAACAATAAATATAAATTGAATAGCCAACGGCTATCATTCAATTTATGTTTCCACGAAGGAGCTGAGCTGGAAGGAGCTACCGAAGCTGCTATATCATTAACACTCCCTCTCAGCTAGGGAGAGAACTTCCAGCTGCATAATACGAATCAACTCCATATGAGGTTCTTCTGCCATCATTGCCCTAATCGCAAAGAGAGGACCATCACCTCAACGCGATATTAGATATCGCCTCGATATCAACCATTAAAATGGTAAGTACTATGTTCATTACCTATGGATGTTGTCACCTCAACGCGACTTTCACCATGGTTTTAGGTGAAACATGTATACAAGAAGATCATCACTCTGACTCTCTCTCTCATCGTGATGTTGTCAGCGGAGTCACACACATGACATCCACCATGACTCACCTCAAAGGGTGGAAACAAGGGTTTCAATTTCAAATTCTTCCTCACACAAGAAAATGCATTAGTAAGTAATAAGTGTTCATCACTTGCATGATGTTGTCACCTCAAGTGACTTTCACCATGACTCTCTCAGAGGGTGAAACACAAGTACAACATATGTCATGGAGTCGCACACATGACATCCACCATGACTCAGCTCAAAGGGTGGAAACAAGGGCTTTCACCTCAAATTCTTCCAGCTGGCCTAAGAAAAATGCATTAACAAGGATTTCACCTTGAACTTCTCTAACAGAGAAGAACTCATTAAACAGGGTCACTGATGCTGAGACTCTTTCTCAGTTAAGGCTGGATTCTCCACCATACCAAGCTTATCTCGGAAGTATACAAACTTTATCCTGGCGAGAGGCTTGGTGAGAATATCTGCCGTCTGCTCATCAGTGCTAATGTACCTCAACTATACGGCCTTCCGCAGTACCATGTCTCTGATATAGTGGTACTTGATCTCAACATGCTTGGATCACATGAACACGTGAATTGACAAAGCTTCACACAACTCTGATTATCACAATGGATAATAGTAGGCTCCATTGATTGTCCAAACAATCCTGCAAGGAGCTTACGAAGCCACATTGCTTCCCGAGTTGCCATGCAAGCTGCAATGTACTCAGCCCCTGCTGTACTCAATGCCATTAAGATTGCTTTTGTCGCGTGATCGTGAAATCATAGCAGAACCCAAACTGAAGTAACAGCCAGAGGTGCTCTTCGGATCTGTGACACAACCTGCCCAATCAAAATCAATGAAACCAAGTAATTCCAAGTCTGCATTTGAAGTATACTTCAACCCATATCCAACCGTACACGCAAGTATCTCGTGATATGTTTATCGCAAATAAGATGTATCCGTCTCTGAATACCCATAAACCTGCTAAGTGCACTCAATGTATAGCAAATATCAGTTCCTAGCAGCACTAGATACATCAAGGATCCAATCAGCTGTCTGTACAACGTAGGATCGACCAAATCTGAACTAGCTGCAGCCTCCTTCAATTTATGAAGATTGGTCTCCATAGGAGTAGACATGGATTTGCAATCCATTATGCCAAATCTCTTAAGTATATCAATGGTGTACTTCCCTTGATTTAAAATCATACCATCTGACTTCTGCCAGACTTCTAAACCAAGGAAGTAATGCATGAGCCCAAGGTCCTTCATCTCAAGTTCCGAAGTCAACTCCTTCTTACACTCAAGAATCAGGTGATCTTCTCCAGTAAGGATCAGATCATCAACATATAAAACCAAAATTAATGCATCACCATTGATTACCTTGAAGTAGAGATTTGAATCAGCATCATTCTTCAAGAAACCCAAGCTTGATAGATACTGATCAATCCTTTCGTACCATGCACGAGGAGCCTGCTTAAGATCATACAAGGCCTTCTTCAGCTTGCAAACATGTGACTTCTTCCCATGAACCTCGAAACAGTGAGCAACAGGAGCAAATGTTTCTTCATAAACAACTCCCTCTTTCTGTGAAAACCCACGAGCTATGAAACTTGCCTTGTACTTCTTCAATGCTTTCATCTGCATCTTTAAGTACGGGTTGTCCTCTCAGAACACTCTATTCTCACAACATTGCAATCTTCACTTCAGCAAGTCACTGAACTCCCTCTTGATTCCTACTTCAGAGATTGCAAAGAAGACTTCTGGAAGTGAACTCCCTCTAGCCACTAACTCAGCCTCATGGCTGCAAGTTGTATGAACATTTCTTTGGTCGGCATGACTCCCTCACAAGATGCCTCAAGCTTTTCATCACTAAGCAGTCTCTCATCTCCTTCTTGCTCCTAAATCTGTCCTGGAAGCATTTTGGAGAGAAATTACTAACAATTTATAGCTATCCAAGGCTAGAATCATACAAAGTTTACTATATCAGATTATAGTGTGAGTACATAAGAATTTAAAACATGAATAAATCAACCTAAAGAGAAATATATAAAAGATCAGAATGAAGGGATAAAGAAACTTATCTTTATTGAATTCTGATATATCCTGCTTCCATCTTTTGCTCCTCTCAAGAGGGCTAAACTCAGCATCAACAAGAGACGGTCTGTACAAACTACAAATTTCTTGCATGCAGCCAACATGTTCAATATAGGACCAGCCTTCTCAAGGCATCATTGCAGTCCATGAACATGGAGAAAGGTATCGATGTGACCATCACAACGAAATTTCATTTCACTTTTTCATCTCAGAGTCACACTCAGAGATCTATAGAACGAAATGCAATGAATGATGACATTTGCCAAAGATCTCTATCACACATGATTCAAGTAAGCAATTAGCAAACTAAAATTTCAACCTAGAAGGTGATATCAAGGAAAATAAAGAATACTTATCTCTTTAAAGATTCACTGTACTCAATATACTTCACAGCTCTCACATTCGGATATGTTCACAACCTTCCTCTGTCAGGTTCATGATTGATCATAGGCCCATGACAGTAAACCTTATGGAACAAGGTATGAGAGAAACATCAATTCCTTAAGCTCATCCCCATAAGTTCTTGATAGATGCCCATACATAAAACTCTTTTACACTTTCATCAATGCTGCTTGACCCGAGAGCCTAATTTCAGCTTCTCAATTCACCTCAAGGTAGCATAGACTCCTTATGCAGAGGATCACAACCTGTTATCAGGCGCTTTGCTCTAGGGCTTTAGATTAATGCTCCATTCTAAGACTTGCAATCCAAATGCCTGACAGCACACAAAGCTCCGCGAATTTTCTTGAACACTGCTTGATAATGCTGAATGGGACAGATATTCACTTGAATCCTCAACCTTCAAGTCATACACCATCTTGACAAACTGAACAAATGGAATAATCTGAATGCAATAATCTGATCACGATCCTCAAACCCGCTCTGATACCATGTTAAATTTAAGTGAACAGATTAAATGCACAGAAAATAATTCAAAATCAGAGACAATAACATAGCAGTTACCCTGGGAAAACCCTCCTCTTGAGGGAGAAAAACCCAGCAACAAAGATCTCTCTTTTATTTATAATAACAGTGACAACATTTCACTTTACAATGAGGTCTAACACAAGACCAATATGCAGCTCCTAGCAAAATGCAATATCAGATGACAGCTTGCTAATTCGCACCTGACAAAATCTGTGATTGACTGAAATGAACACCTACAGAATTTGCACCTGAAGGATACTACGCATTGTAAGATGATGTTCACACTTGTTAAGATATCCGCACTGTATGAAGTCCGCACTATGCTTTGCTTGCTTCCTTGTACTGGATGATCTTCAATCTGTATTTTGTATTCGCCTTTGATTGATATCGGACTTATGTGTATAACCGAACTGATATATTCGCTCTTTATGTTCGCACTTTATCATTCAGATATGTTCGCACTTTATGATGCAAAACTGATGAGAATAACCGAACTCCAGATCGATGATTAACAATGGACAAACATTTTGTATATATATACAAATGAATGGAGAGACAAATCCTTCATGTCGGCCTCTTAAGAAATCTCAACTCTTCTTTAATGAATGTCGGCCTCAATCAAATAACCTATGTCGCTTTATTTGTTCGAGGCTCTTTGAACATATATCGGCCTGAATTCACACCTCTTCACAAGAGGTCGGCCACCTTAAAGATCGTGTCCCAAGGAGAATGAAGACGACTCTAATTAATAAACAAATATTAATTGTCTTCTAATAAAAGATCAAGATAGATACGCATCTTCTCAAGTCGGCCATGCTATGAGATGAAGATAACACGAATATAAATTAGATAGCCAACGGCTATCATCTAATTTATGTTTCCACGAAAGAGCTGAGCTGGAAGGAACTACCGAAGCTGCTATAACATTAACAGCAACCCCATTCGGGGAGCTCTGATTTTTTATTTCATAATGAAAATTTTGGTCATGCTGCTATTGGACATGCAGATTTGTTATCTGCAACATTGTTTAAAATCAACGTCCCCCTGTCTTGTCCAAACCCAGGCTTGGGATTTTGTACATATTTTTTCAGTTATAATAGATTTTCAATATTGAATAAGAAAAAAAATTGGACCACATACAGCACTCAAAAACTCTGTCATGTCAACAGTGTAACACAGATGTGGTTTTACTGAATTTTTACATGGTGATGATAAGTTGTCTACATATTGAAAGAAAGTGTAATGTCCTGTTTGAATTTTTAATATTCCGGAGGGAATATATTGTAATCTTCAATCAAGTTTAATTTTAATTTCTACACAATAATATATAACCTAGAAACTATACTTTTTCCAATTGGTATTTCTGATAATTAATCGAACTTGCACAATTAAATATCTCTTATAAAGATAGCAATCAGATTTTCTGATAAACAACAAATATTATTAACTTAAAATTTTAATAATATCTACTAGAAGATCAGTCAGCTTAGCACAATGGTGATTTCCATGTGGAATCACTTTTGAAAAATTATGGGTTTCCATGTTTCAATTTCTTTAATGAGGGATTTCATCCTTAGGTGAAAATGAACTGCAGTTCCATGCTCCAAAGGAGTAAATAGTAATAATCAGATAATAAAAGATGTATTCTTCGATTGGTGGTTACTTCTCCTTGTTTGTTGTCTCTTATATGTCTTTTTCCTTAAATAATCATGATTCTTCACATGCCCCTTGACTTTTGATTAAATTAAACTTTAATTCTATATTTTACAATTATATTATACTATATATATTTGTTTGATATTTTAATTTATTATTATTATAATTATAATCCCATTTTGAAAAGGTGACATTATAGTTTGCCCTTCTCAAGATTGCTTGTCCTCTAGCAATCACATACTAGGATATTCTTAGAATTTCATTGTCACTTGAATAAGTCTTTTTGAAGATACTAGGATCTCAAATCAATCTTGGAAATTTGTAATTCCCAATCCTCAATCCAAAACTAAGACCTATACGCTTAATTTCTAGAACTTGAAGATAATTTGGCATGATAAAATGTTGATCATCTTGAATATTCATCTCTTATAACATTTTATGCAATAATCCTTTTGAAAACCCCTTATATCACCTTTATCATAAAAGTCATTTAAATTAATAAATAATGCACTAAAGTTAAAAATTTTAATTTAACTTTAGAATTACATTATTTAACATGAAGCTCTAAACCATGATAATTGCTAGGATAAACCCATGGTAAGAATCCACCAACATTCCCGATATAGAAAAATTGTCAATTGACCAGGTTGCTGACCACCTTGTGACTTACTAAAAATAGTGTGGACAAGGTGTCTAAATAAAGCTTCAGAAAACACATTGTGAAATCCTTGGAATACACTGAGTTGGGAAACACCAATTAAGTACAATGGTTGAATACAAGCCACAAATGCCTTTAGAGGGGTCCCCTAATCACCATGTTAGTCTACGGAGACCAAAGTGATAGACTAACCAACTACTAATATAAGTGCAACATTAATTCAGATATAAACTTGCATAAACTGAAAAAGCATGAATAAATTGAAACAGAGCAGCAATATTTTTTTTTGAAAAGAAAGAACATGATCTTTAAGCTGATTCAATTTGAAATGCACAAAAGATAATTGAAAGGAAAACTATTAAAGTAAGTAGCCATTTCATAGATACAGAGAGTTTTGAGATTACAATGTTCCTTGAAATTCGTTTAATCCATTTGGAACTTTAACCATCCTTTATTGCTGAAACTAAGGAGGAAAAATATCATTAGGGCGCTTTTCTGCCCATCCACGGACTTACTAGCCCCCCATGCCATTTCCTACTGGAAAGGCCTGACCCTTCGTAGAGAAGTAATGGAAGAGATTCTAATGCCATATGAGATTGGTGTTTGACCTTACACAATCCCTAGTCAGTCATACACTATAGGCAGCTCCTAACTAGTATGACCTCTGACTGGGGTGCATATCTAGGGCAAGGACTGATTGACACTATCAGGTAGTAGCATCACCTTGGCCAAGGTTTCTAATTAAGCGCAACATGACAAGGTCATGTAGTCAAGTTTATCACCCTATTCGACAAGAAATCATATAATACAATATTAACCTTCATGTCTGTCTCTTATGCTACTGCATACCGACTCATGAGGGTATAGGATGATACTTACAAGTGTATCAAGTTACTTTTCAAGAACTCAACTTAATTCACAACCTTCTTAGCGTATGGGTAGCAAGGATTTGATCCTTCACTATGAGAGCTTACTTGCCTCCTATCGCTCCTAATTGCTCATTCTTTTAATAACTTATAATTAAGAATTATCAGTTTAATAGGCTCCAGTTATTCATCTAAGAGTTCATAGTAATAACCATGGCGTGCATGCAGGAAATCTACAATCGACATTTAGTAGAAAAAGTTTTAACTCATTCAAAATAAGGTAGCTTTTCTTCTTCTAGGAACATGACTACTTGGATTGCTATATTATTGAAAAGATTGCCAAGGTGGGGTTTGATGTCAACCATTGGTTGGAACTAAGAAGTCTTTATATATATATATATATATATACATATATTCCAAGAACTCGTATTTATTCTACTACAGCATAGAGTTAGAGAAGTCAATTAAAGAGTCGTTCTAGAGGAAAAATACAATATCTTTGTTCTTAGGCCAACCTATAAATTCACCTTAAATGCTACACGAATAAGCAAAAACTTAGGAAAATCAATAAAGATTTACGTGTTTAAGAAAATGTTCAAATAATTCTTTCTGTAACTATTTTCTTTAACTTTTTCAAAATCTTTCTTCTATATAGTCAAGTTGTGCATGCAACATATCAGCTTGGTATATCATTTACTCACATATGACATAGAAAAGACACTACCATAGACTCAAGAAAAAGACTTGCCTGTGTTTAGACGTGACAATAAGTGGGTGGCTCCTGCTCTTTTCTTCAGCTTGCCGCACTGGTCACCTCGACTATTACACTCAGCTCACTTGCAAATTTTGCTTTTAGAGAACTCCACGGGTATAGGTTGCGGCAACACTCAACTTATGACTTGCTTCAGTTGAGTTCCAGTGGTTCTGGCTCAATATCCCTATATTTCACTCAGACTAGCTTTCTCTTTTCCTGTCCGTCTTCCCCCAAAAACAAGCTAAAAATAAAATGGTATCATCAGAACCTCTTCTCCGAATGAGCTCCCTCCATTCCAAGAAACGGTTGTCAATTGAAATGAAAGATCTCACAAAGAAATAGTTAGCTCGAGATACCTCTCCCCTGTTTTGCGAAATGCCCACCGCCTTATTCCGCTACTCCCACGATCATCAAGGCATTTTAAAAAAAAAATACCCCATCTTAACCTTTGATATATTATTATAATTTATTTAATCGTGGCTTAACATTACCCAAGAGTAATTTAACAAAGAGAATTTCAAGAATAGCCACCAAAGTGAAAAATCGACTCCCTAATACAGCCCGCGATATAATGGTTTCTTTTCATATTGATAGGAAAACAAGGCATTCGTATTTATATAAGATATGCCTTTAAAAATATAATTTACTCACCCCTATATAATACATAAAGATTATATTTTTTTTTAATTACTAATAATAAGAACATTTGACGATTGTCCTTTAAATAAGAACGTTATAAACAATTCCTTCCATTTTCTTTATATAAATACGTGTTTGAAATTATTGGTAGATATTAAGTTTAATTCTTTTATATTTGATCAATTATTTCAATATTTTCGAGAGCCAATTAAATGTTCAAGGTCCATTACAAATTCAATTTTAAATTTTAAGTTCAAGAGAAAATAATAAGGTGATGCTAC
>VDFB02334859.1:0-16671 GCA_007258455.2 Sequoia sempervirens | reverse complement strand
GTATTGCCTGTTGATGTTGAAGAGAACTTGATGACTGGTAGTGAACCAATCTTGAAGCAAAGAGATGAGCAGCATTTGGTTGAAAAGCTGGAAAAACTTCATTCACAGAAGGAATTTATATGCAGTTCCACTATGCTAAAAGAATCATAAATTTTCTGGCCTTCTAAAGGAACAAAACAGAGGAAATTTGCACTATGTTTACACCTCGTGGGTGTAAGGATTCAAATGAAGAAACGTTTTCTAATGACTCTGAAGTAAACATGCTTCTTCAAGAAGGGATTGTACTTGAGAAGAGAGATAGCAGCACTCAAGAGGCACAGAAAAGTGCAAGTTGTCAAGATAATCAAGAAGTGTGCTACAAAAGGAGCTTGTCAGATAAAAACCTTCCAGATACTAGAACAGAGGTACCTCAGAAATCTCTGCTCCAAAGGCTTCACTCCAAAAAATCATTACAATCTTATCAGCTGGGAAAACATTTATCTGTCAAATGGTCAACTGGTGCAGGTCCACGAATAGGCTGTGTTGCAGACTACCCTTCAGAACTATGTGACAAGGCTCTGGAGAAAGTAAATTTGTCCCCAAGGTATCGTAGGTCAACCAACAGTCCAAGGGGGTTTATGGATTCTTCATGGCATCCCACGTCTCCAAGAATTTCCTCATAGATACAGATTCCCCTAGCAATACTCTTTTCTTTCTAGCATTCTTTAAAGGAACAAATCCTAACCCTGTTTTTTCATATTATCTTTATTAATCCCCCCAAAAAATTGCCATCATAATTCCTTTGTATCTTTAGTGTAACTAATAGCGATAACACCCATCAAGGGGTGCCAAATTTTCATGTATTTGATTTTCTCAAATGTTGTTTATTTTCGATAAGATTAACTTTGAAGTGAACAATCACTTCTTCTGCCAATATTACATTGAAGACTTACAGGATCACCAAGATTGCAATTAAGTGACTTACTTGTTCAAAGCAATCTAATCAACATTTTGTTTCACTTCATGAACATTCTATCTCTTTTAAAGAGGACCTTCCAAAAAGACAAATACATGTTCTTACGTAAATTTGACTCATGAAAACTCACTACAAATTGTTTAAAGGGATTTCATTGGTTATAAAAAACATATCCAACAAAAGAATGTACCTACTTATATTATACAATACATGTATCTATACAATATATTTTAATACAACTATTACATAGAGTTACAATTCATTGACAATTTTTCTTTAATTTCCTATCGGCGTCTCCCTTGAACCTCCTATAGGTGCAAGTGCTAGTTTATAACATTCTTTCATTCAATGGTTTGTCGCATATGTCACAAACATAAGCTGGCAATGTCACAAACATCACCATTCGTCCAGAGCTCACCGAATTAACCAAGAAACGTAAAGCATGGGGAACAACCACAGTACGCAACGAACCCAAAGTAGTTTGTAAGTGGTTATATGAAGAAAGCCAAATAGGTAACTCTGAAAAAATATTTGTGAATGAACATGAGGCCCCTAAGATCAATCTTTTCGATAAAGGACCAAAAAGGGGAGGAGGAGAATCACAAAGGGAGAATAGTGGGTAAATTCTTAAAGGCAATTGTTGATCTTAATGTTGGGAGATAATTAAAGTGATAACATTCAAAATGATATATTATAGATAAAAAAAATGGGAGGAGAATCACAATAAGAATAGTTGATCAATTCTTAAATGATAATAGTTGATCTTAATGTTGGGAGATAACTAAAGTGACAACACTCAATATTCTAAATTTAGCTATATTATAGATCAAAAAAGGGGAGGGGAATCACAAGTGAGAATGGTTGGTCAATTCTTAGATTATAATGGACAATTTTAATCTTGTGAGATAATTAAAGTAATAACACTAAGTAATACTCCAAATTTAGATTAAATATATGCATCAATGATATATTATTAATAAATTCTAAAAATTATCTAGATAATTGAGAAATGATATTTTAAAAAACAAATTGAATTTTTTTTTATATTAATACATGCATTTTTCATATGACAGATTTTAAGAAACTATATAGTTTTGTATTTTCTTATTAAACATATTTGTGTTTGTTTTATGTATATTGCTATGAAATTATGAACAATATAGAATCATGATAAAAGTTCAATCAATTTATCTTTTATCCATTTTTTTAACTTTTGACAATGTGTAAGGTTAAGGTCAACCCCTATGTGGCTAATAACATTTCAGCATTCCTTTGTTTGTGTTTCATTGTGGGCTAAATGGATAGATGCATGGTGCAATTCATAGATGTGTTGGTGTATCAACTGTATTGGTGAATCACGTGGGTTAATTCTTCCTTGAGCTTATGAAGAAAACTTAATTATTTTGTTAAGAGAACCTTGCATAATCTTTTATGGATTGACTATCTAGGGGATTATTCGTCTTTTCACCCTCTTACATAGTTGAATCTTAATGATGTTAAAGACTGATATGGGTAAAGTTGGAAACTATGAATCGTTTAAATTTGGAATGAATGGTTGATGTAAGCTATTTGATTATTAGTATGAAATATGAAATTGTGATTGCCTAACTAAGATTATGATAATGATTGATTCTTTTAAAAATGAGCTATTTTCAAGAAACAAGATATAACGAAATTAGTGAGTAAAATATGGTTACTAATGTGGTATTACATTTTAGTTACACAAACTTACTAATGAGTCGAATGGATGATGGGAGTTAGGTCTCAAGAGTTTCACAACAACGAAAGAAGGCTGTCATGAAGCATGTGAGGAAGCAATTCAAGGTAACAATAATAGAATAAATGATCAACTTCAAGTAACTATAAGAGGTAAGTAAATGAGCTTAATATGGATTATTGTATAGGAAATTTAGGGCCAATGGGGAGAAGGGGGAGATGTAATACCCCTCATGCTACTGTTTGATTTTTGACATTCTTTGTGGTTTTTGTTTGGCACATTGTGGTTTTGATGGTACTGTTGATATCATGTTGTGGTAGCATAGACTGTTACTGATTATATACTCTTATGATGCCATGCTTATTATGATGATGTTTTTCATTATGATCATTTGATGAAATTATTTGGAATTTAGTAGACTAGAAAATAGTAATTGATGATATTAATGCAAATTAATGTAAATTTTATAATGCTTTATATGATGTTATGTTTTGGTGAGGGGACAGGTAGCATCACTCATTCGCAAGCGCCCTGCTACACTGTGAATCCTTCTCACGATGCTTTGTAATTGATTATATGTATATATGTTGTATATCACCTTGTTGGATGCAGACTTTGTAGGAATAAGACTCGATTCCACCTATTTCGATAGGTCTGGGCAAGCATTGAACCAACCCAATGGCAGGAAGTTGAACAAAGGTGGCATGAAAAGTAACTCCGTTCCAAGGTGTCAACAGTCCTGTATCTTCTTGGTTTGTGCATATTGGTCACATTCATTTGTGTAGTTGCATTGGTCTTTGTATGTTATTGCGATTTTATGATTTGTCTAAAGTGGTGAATGGTTTTATGTGGTAAATTAAATAATTAAGTAATTAATAAAATAGAAACATAAAATAATAATTAAATATGGCAATGAATAAATATTAGTAGTAGTAATAAAAATATTGCATTTATTTTGTATTCTACAATGGTTGATTTTAATTGTTTAATATGAAAGTAATTAGTTAATAAAATATTATGGAAAGATATATATATATTTATTTAAATAAAAAAAAATTCATGTTTGTGGATTTAAAATTTATTTAGTTTTAATTGAATGCATGAAAAATGAAAATGAAATATGGAAAAGGCAACAAAAGGGAATTAAGGTTAAATATTATTTGGATTTATTCTTGAAATGTGACCTCTGGTATTCACGGGAAGAGGAATTGAAAGGATTCCTGGGCATGGAATTTAATAAGGATTTTTCTTTGTTGGAGGGGATGGTTCAAAGGATGGGAAATTTTACTCTCAATTATTTTTTGTCTTTGGTTTCTTTTCTGTGTTCTGGAGAAATTGGTGAAGAGGAAGAAAGATTGGGATTTGTGCTGGAAGATCGGCAGCAAGGAATTAGTGCAGCAAGAGGATCAAAGCTTCTTCAATTTTCTGCAAGCGAAGGACGCCAGGTTCTTTTCTTTTAATTAATTATCTTCTATTAAAATAGGAATTGCCCCTGTGAATGAAATTTGTATTTAGGGTTGAAAATTAAATAATGGTAGGAAGAAAATCTATTGGGGTTACAGTTTAATCAAAGGAAATTTTAGCAGGGAATTGGGATTTGTTATTCGTTTAATGGAATTTTTTTTGGGGTTTCTGGGTTATTGTTGATTGAAAAAGGGTTTTATTGCAATCTGGAAACAAACAGTAGTTTTGTTGTCTCAATTGTTTAAAAAGAATAAAATATACATATTTGTGTAGGGACAATTTTTATTTCAACAAATTTTTGGGTGTGATATTCTGGGCTGTACATATATTTTATTAAAACAGTTCTTTTTTTATTTTCAATTTTGTACAGTGAAATGTACAGTATAAATAACTTACCCTATTTGGGGCATACTCAAATTTCAGTGTATATATATATTGTTATACCCACATATATTTAAACTTATGAAATTTTTTGAATAAAAATTTAATTCACCGAAAACTGTGCATCGCATTTTGTTTTCGTTTGGGTTTTATATATAATAATAATGGATGTGTGGGGGGGTTCGGCCTCGGCTGTACCCACCACCCAGCCACCGGATGTGTGACAGTCTGCGGACTGTCCACGGCAGTCCGTAGACTACCCACGGCCGGCGGCGAAGTTCCCCGTGACTGTGTGCGTTGGGAATAATAATTCCCATGTAAATTTATATGTTAAACTTCTTTTTATCCGCAAATTTTTATATGTTGTTTTCTATGGAGATATTTATCTTTATAAATATATATATATACATATATTTATTAATTAATTGAATTATTATGTTTTCTCTTATTTAAATAATGTTGTATTATTTAATTCTGTATACAATATATTCAATTTCTTTCCGATCAATATATTCTGTTAATTTAACTGTTAGTTAAACAAATGTATAAATATATTCTGTTTCTGTTTCTTTTCTGATTAAAATTATATTTTCTATTAATTTAACTGTTATTTAGAAAATATATATTCATATATAGATTATGTTTCTTCTCTAATTAAAAACAAAGCAGAATTTGTTACAATGAAAATAATAGTAAAATAGAAAGAAATCTGTCTTATTGATTTGTTAAATTACAACCTTGAGAGGATATTGTTAGCAGAAAAATCAATTACGAAAGTAAAACAACATTGTTTATTTATTATGACTGTATTTTAGGAATGGAATTTATTCTGGAATCTACTTTGGAATTAAATAAGTTATCTCTTTTATTTATATATTCTTGAAATAAAATCTTGTTGCATTGTTGGGTTTGGGACACTGTTAATTCCTTGATGTGGGAACCCGTTTGTGAACACTTTAGTCTTCCAGAGGATGATGATGTTGTTGAGTTTTATACTTTTCATCTTGATTCTGATGAGTTATGTTTTATTAATGGGGTGTAGCGAGTTATGAGATTATGTTATGGTATTTTATTTGCGAGATGGTTTATGCCTCGTGTATTGCTTTTGTTGTCATATTTTGATGATCATGATTTGGTATGGTACAACCCCTGTTTCCTTTTTGTTTTGGTGGGTCTCTAGGGAGAGTGGCTCCTCGTGGGGGCCGGTGCCCCATTTAAGGGGAAGGGCTCAGGATAACCCACGAGTGAGTTAGTAATCAAGTGAAAACCTAATAATTAACCTAGGAGGGTTGGGTAGTAACATCATTACAAGATTTAAAATATGGATGCCTCGTCTTCATTAGTGCTTCCGCAGGCTAATGGAAGGCTGAGAAGGCCGTGGTCGGCAAGGTCGTAACCTCGTCCTCTCGAGAGGTTTATGGCTCCGCATTAGTCACCCTATGGACCGGCGCCTCCAGTTGGGAGGAAGAGCACAGGACAGCCATAGATGGGACCGGCGCCTCCAGTTGGGAGGAAGAGCACAGGATAGCCCATGTAGGACTATGCGATGACACTCTCCCCTAGTTGCTCATGTGTTTGCGTTATTGTGTTCCTCTGGAAGTGGGATATGGGAGTTGATTTAGATTGTTGTTTGAATTGATTTACATTAATTTATGATTATTGTTTTGATACATCTTTAGCATGCATTGTATGATCTCATTTATATTTTATTTACGATCTTGCATCTTTATGACATTGTGATATTATGTTATTGGTTGCTCATTTTTAATTGGCGTATTGTGTGATGGATCTATGTTGGTACTTTTTGTATGGTTGTACCTTTGTTGTCATTCTTGGTCGGAGTTACTTCTCTGTCACCTCTTAGCACGGGGGTGGTCGGGTGGAACGTGCTCCGCACACCGTTGGGTTCCCCATCAGCATTCGTGGCTTCAGTCTCATACAGTTGAAGATTTATTCTAGTTGATCTCCTTGTATTTTGATAAGCTTGTATATTGTATTCATCCCACATGTTTGGGATTCATGATGTAACTATATTGATGATGTAAAGTTTAAAAGATGTTGTAATCTACTTTATAACTTTATTTGGCTATGTAATTTCTTATGGGTTTATCTTATGTTGGACTCTATGTATGTATCTATCTTATGTTGTCAATTATAGTTCCTTTTGATATCTTATGAGATGATGTTTAGTAATGTCTATTTTCGATGTGACCTCGTGGGCCCCAAAGGACATAGTTGTTTATGTGTTTGTGTTTAAATGGAATGAAGTATATGTGTATGTATATGATCATTTAATATTGGTATGATGATTATTTATATTTATTTAAAAATATATATATATATTTGCGTCTTTTGTTGTTTGTTCTTTGGTGCTTGCACGGCGGGTGTTACACAGAGCATGCATGCATAAGATGTTAGTCTTAGATGTGGCACCACTTCCTCCAAAAACCCTTAGAAAAATAATATTAAAAGAAGAGATGGGTGGAAAAATCATCACTAACAATATGGGAAACATATTTAAAAGGACCATGAAATTATCTCTTATGTTGATCCAAGTAAGACATTTATTTCAGCCTAATAACTAAAGAAATAAATTATATCTACTACAACAAAATTTATTATAGACCTTTTTTGCACTATGGCAAGCCTTTGTATTTTTTTTAATGGCCTAAGAGTTGGTACCTATGAGAAGTAGAATAAATTTCTTGAGAACCATATCCCTAAACAAGAGTATCAACCTCATCCAAAGAACATGATTTCTCAACTAGAATAGAAGATAGGGTTCCTTAAGTTCCTAGATCTCCTCCCAAACAAAAATAACTAAGATCCTTCTAAAAATAAATATTATATTCTCCCACCAAATGAGAAACCTTAAATTCTAACATTTTGGGCCAACCAAAAAAAGAAGAAGAAGATATTAGTCTAAAGGAGTAGATGGGAAGAAGTCAAAAGAATCATGGGATAAGAATCCCATGAAATCAACCAGAAAGAGCATTGTTACAAAAATTTACAAAAAAACTATCCTTCTTATAAAATAAAGTATCTTTCTTGAGAGTATTCCAAATCATAGTCTTTCTCAATCAAAACTATTCTTGAAACTTTAGTAACAACAATACCTCATAAATAATTGGGTAAAAGTATGAACTATGTCACATTTTTATAAAGGGATTAGACAACACAAATAAAAATTCTCAATTCCAGCAACACAAAAGTGGTCTTTATTTTTTTAATTTCAAAATGATGTAAACTAATGAAATGTATAACTCTTGATAAAGTTTATACCTATAATTTTTCAAAAATTTTCAAAATAGTTTTCATATATATTTTTTATAAATTTAAGAGAAGATTTTGGATTTCTAAACATTTCAAGAAAAAATAGTGTTGAATTTGATGCATAGACCGCTATTGTTGCACCAACAAATCGACTTGTTAATGCCCAATACAATCACCATAGTTAATGAATCGATGGGAGGCAGTTAAGCCATGTCATGAACCCACGCTATGCTACACAAAACAAGGAAAGGGTGCACACCTTGCAACAATCCCCCCAGTGCAAGTGAGGGGTTCAAACTCGTGACCCAAGCTCTGATACCAATTATTGCACAAACAATTGTCATTGCACCAAAAGATTACCTATTAATGCTTGATACAACCACTAGAGTTAATGAATCCACAAGAGGTGGTTAAGCCATGTCTCAAACTTGAATTTTGCATTGCACAACATAAGGAGACCAAGGGTGCACACCTTGCAATAGAATTTTCATCAATAAAAAAATAGAAAAAAACTTTTTTTTCTCCTTTTTTTTCAAAATAGACAACTTCAATATCTAGTGGATGTAAAAATAAAATAGAATTGATATGTATTTTATTTGTAATAACATGTTAAAGTTGAATGTACTAGAATTTGATATTTTTTATTTGATGTCAAATAAAAAATCAAATTATACCCTTTTAAAGAAGGGAATGTGTAGGATCATCATAGAAAAAACAAACCCTTAAGTGGTGAAAAATTCAAAAAAATCAGAGTTAGGCAACTTTTCATAAAAATTTGAATAAGTTATCTATATTATTTCAAAAATATGTAAGAATAGAATCTATATAAAATTGAATGTAGTTTCTAAAATACTAGGTTTATTTAAAGAAAAAAAATCTATTTGGTGAAAATTTGAAATTTCAATGCAATAGTACTTGAATTTCAGGGAAAAAATAAGTAGGTGTCTGTCTGACCACCCTAACCCCAGTAAAATCATAATATTTTTAATAATATTTTAGATATAAGTAGAGGACTCATGTCTTGATGTGATGCATATGTTTTTATAATTTTTTTCAAAGTCAATAAATAATTATGAATTTTTTATTACAACTTTTAAAAAATATAAAAAACTCGCATGTCTGACCACTTTAACTTGGTTAAAACTTCATGAAATTCAATTTTATTTTTTTAATCCTATAGTATGTGAAGCATAGAATATGATGCATGTTTCAGATTCAAAAAATGTGATACCATTTTAAAGCTATAGATGTTTTTCAATCAACCTATAAATCATGACTTTAATCGTAATTCAAATAGAAAATGAATAATAATTATTTATTAAATTCAAATTAAAGCATAATTTATATTGGTGGAAAGCTGAGAATCTCCTTTAAAAATCCTTTTCGTTTCATCAATTTTGGGTAAAAATAAGTCAACCACATACCATACACATACCCATCATATCACCACTTTTTGGCCCATCATGATCCTGCACATACCCAGAAGATTCTCTCTAGTGCACCATGTATATTTTTTTAAATTGATAATCAATTATTAATATAAAAGTTTGAGTACATCATTGATCATATCAGAGATTACCCCTACCTCATGGGGTACAAAATGGATGCAGAAAAACAAGATATCAGACATATTTATGCAATTATGAACCAACCAAAAATATAGAAGCTCATAATTTACATATCATTTGCTATTGTTTATCATTCTTTTCCTTGTGAACCTATTCACTATTATAGTTCTTGCTAAGCTTAATGGAATCAAATCCTAGAAAGGCACTGATTAGGGGGGGAATTCTTTTCTAGTCACTATTGTCAAAGTTATTAGCAGTGAATTATAAATATTTGGCCTACTTGTCCTTGTCCAACTCATATTGGTACAACTTGGAATACTTTTTCTAAAAGGTCTCAAGCATTGCATAGGAAGGTGAACCAACACTCAACATGTGTGATCATCTCGACCCTGTATATCTCATGTTTTATGTAGCCTTGGTTTTCTAATTGGTACATGGTCTTCCTTACTCTTATCCTTTTGAATCTTGTAATTGTTTCTGTGATCTTTTGGTCTAGGTTTGGTGGGTACTTGTGTGTGTTAGGGTTTTTACCTAGTCTTCACTTTCTCATGTCTCCTAACTAATCCATAGGTATCTTGAAGGCGCTACCATGATCTTGATCACAAATGTATTAATTGCATCTATGTGGGAGTTTATGGGTGAGAGGTTTTCTTCTAGAGGGGAGTGTGAGAATCGACAGAATGAAGATCCAAAAACACTTTATAAACAGTGGAGAAGAAGGCTTGTCAAGGGGAAGTGTCATAGTAGGAGCCAAAGAAGGAGGTAAGGACCTCATCTTGCCTCAAGTCCTTAGAATCGACACTAAAGAGGAAATACAAAGAGAAGTTAAAAAGGAAGAGGATAGGTAAAAAAATATTGCTATTTTCTTTACTTGTCTAGATGTTAATAATCTACTAGCAATAAATTCTTTGATAACTAGTTACTGAATGTATGGGGAAAAAACATAGGGTTCATTACTCATTTTGTAGAATGATATAGAAGGGCTTGTTTGTGATCTTTTTAAAGACTAATACTATGTAAAAGAGAGTGCTTGAAAAGGATTACTAGAATATATGAGTCTTTGTCTAGAGCCATCTCGTGGTCTCTAGACTCATCTCATGAAGAGATTATGTTCTATTATGTGCCTATATGGTTAAATATTAAAGGAGTTTCCCCCTAGGTCTAGAAATTTCTTCCCCAATTGTTAAAGTCAGCGGGGAAATTTCTACAAGTTGAAGAGGCTCACTCCTCCCTCTCCCACCTAGATGCCCAAATTTTAATCACACTCCATATTGGTGTTTAAATTCTAGATTCTCTTGAATTTTTGTAGGAAGTAAGGTCATATGGTGTGGTTTTGAAGCTCTTGATGGTCTCAATTCATGATTCCTTTGTAAGTGGGATGGTCATCAAAAAAGAAAATTTCCAAAGATTAAGAGAAACCCTAGCTCTAGGGTTGCATTTGAAAATGAGACTAGAAATAAAAATCCTAAAGCCCCAAACCGAGACAAGGGAGGTAACCATAATAGCCCCAAGAACCATGGGGTTGAAACTACTATAGAGATTAACATGGGAGAGGAAAACCTAGAATTAATCCAAACTAGTGCCATTTTAGAAAATATGGTCCAATTAAAAGGAAATAGTAACAAGCTAGAAGGTTTCATCCTTCCCTTGGAGGATAACCTCAATCTATTCCCTAAAAAGGGTGTGGATGTCAACAATGTTGATATCCAAGGTGGTGAGATCATAATAAAAAACAAAAAGAATAATTTTCAAGAGATTGTTTTAGACAAGCTTAAGTAATAGATAAGAAAAATAAAAATAGACAAAGCTACCCTACCCCCAGACTCCCCTGAGACTAGGGAAAGATTTGACCCAAAAAGATTAACCTTACAAATGAACAAAGAAAAATAAAATTGGGATCTTAACATCTATAATCCTCTCTTTCAAGAGGATAAGGGAACCCTAAATCCTAGAAGTAGATCTACAAGAAAAGAAGATGATGATAGTAAAAGGAAGAATGTGAGTAGAAGTGATAGTAGCCAAAATCCCATAAAGAAAGGAAAGGGTGATAATTTACCCACATGTTTTGACAAATTGTATAATGGTAAGAAAAACCTAAATCCTCCAAACTAAATGGACATGAATTGTGTAAGCTGGAATGTAATAGGATTGAAATCCCAAATAGGAAATATGTGATAAGGGCTTTGTGCAATGAAAAAAATACCTAGACTACCTAATGTTGCAAGAGGTGAAATTCATTGGGTTTAAATTAGAATATAATCTAAATTTCATTTAGAATGGTGCCTGCATTTTCCACTCCAATCATGATTGAGGGAAAAGGGGCAATGCAATTCTCCTTAGCCCAAATTGGAATAAGCTTATTACTAGTTTGGGGAACTCTCCCTACAATAGATGCCTTTGGGTGATAGTTGAAAACAAGGATTACAAATTTTTTCTTTGTTTTACTTATGCTCCTAATTACTATAGGGATAGAATTGAAGTATGGAAATGGATATACTCCAACCTCCCTAGATTTCCCTACATCTTTGGTGGAGACTTTAACATGGTGGAAAGTAGGGAGGACAAAAAAATGAGGATCTATTTGGTCTTGGAAAGGAAGTGAATATTTTTTATTGTCTAAAATGAAAAAATCTCTTAAACTATATGACCCCTTGGAAGGAAAAAAGAAAGAGATCAAAAGTATTTGGTTCAGTTGGTGCAATAATCAAATGGGGAAAAAAAAAATCTATTGCAGATTGGATAGATTTTATGCCAATTATGATGTATTTGTTTTGAATCAAAAGACAACTCAAACTATGTTAAGTTTGAGCCTAGAAATATGTTAGACTATTATCTAATTGAGGTCAAAATCATTATCAAAAATAACCTAGATGCTAATAAGATAAGGAAATTTTTTCTATTTAAAATGAACACTAAGCTTCTTAAGGAGGTGAACTATCTTTCTAACATTCTTACTCTTAGGTTCATAAACAAAAGAATATTTGCCTAGGAATTTGCAATTGATTATTATAATAGATTAAAGATGGGCATTCAATCCTTCTTGTAGAAAATAAGGAATAAGATGGAAATTGATAGGGTGATCCCACAATAGTGGTTTACAATTTTTGGCCAAACTCGACACTGATTTTTTTTAAACTAAATCTTCACATTTTGGCACCTATAGCGGTTAAACCGTGAGGAATTTGAAGATGATACAAACTAGAGTCTCGTCACATTATGTCTGCAGATTCTAAAAATATTTTTTTCAAAATTTTTGGAATCATATTACACTTCTTTTTCCATCTCCCACTAAAACTAGTTTTTTTTCAAAAAATGACATTTTTACAAAGTGATGCACATCGTATAATGCATAAATTTTTTTCCTTGAAGGATAAAATTATAATTCTTTCTAATTTAGAGTTGTAACTCCAATATCTAGTACTTCCACTTTGTTAGATAGTTTTTTATTGAATATTTTTTCTTTAATCAAGTTTGAAAGTCAAACCAATTACAATTTAGACATAACGCGACCATATAATGCATAACTTTTATTGTATGTATCCAAATTATTTTTCTTTTTTTTTTGGATCAAGGACTCCAATATCTGGTGTACTCATATTTTTCAATTTTTTTTGATAATCTTCTATTTTTCCACATGTGCAGAATAGAGAGTTTCATTTTCGGTGAAAAACCTATATTTAATAAAACTTAAAATATATATATATATATATATATATATAATAAAATCAAAACATATTCAAATTATATTCATTGGATAGCTCATTTTAAGGGAAACCTGATACCATTTGGGTTTTTAAAATCCCCTTCATTTTCATTCTCAAATTGAGCTTTGAAGTGCAAAATTTTGAGCAATTTTGGTGCCTAAGAGGGTGGAGGTGAAAATAAGGGGGTTTGGTCAAACTTATGTTTGGTTGAACAAAAATAAAATGTTCGGCTGAATGGGGGTTTGACCGAAGTAATGCTTGACTGCTCAAACCCATTTTACATATAATAAAAAAATAGATTTAAAGGGGGTTCGGTCGAGCATGCTAAAGGTGTTCGGTTGAACTCCCTCTATTAAATATGTATTTCTTTGTTTTGCCCATTGTATTTTATAATATTTAATATTAATATAAATGAAAATTATATTCTTTTTAAATTATAATATATAATATACTTATTATTACAATATGTAATAATAATTATATATTATTATTATAATATATTTTAATAATTATATTATTATTATAATATATTATAATATATAACTATTATTATAATATTAAAAGTATATAATTAAAAACTATATATATTAGAAATGGTTGATGAGCATTTTGGGATGAGTTTTGGGTTGGGTAGTTTTCTTGAGTGCAAGAATGATTCAAACAAAAGGTTTTTTTGAGATCTCATCTAATAATATTGGAATGGCACAGCCTTGTTTCATTGCCCCTCAACCAAAGTCTAATATGAATGAACATCTACAACTCAACATCCAAGCTCTCCTTGATGCTGGTAGGTGTTCTCTTCAACTAGAAATCATAAAAACATGGGTATTGATGTGGAAATGCATATTAATTTGATTTTCTTAGGGGAATGTTTTTTGTTTATTGATATAAGTAAATATGTATTTATGATGGGAATTTTTAGACAAACAAGTAGCTTGGAAGGAAAAGGAGTCATGTTTGGCAGCAACAGTGGAGAGCCTTAACTTCGGATCTACACAGAGATGAAGAGCATGAGAGAAAGTCCAAAGGTAGTGACAACATGGAAGGGAATGAATCTGGTGATGAGCAAGAAGATAACCATCCCAAAAAAGAAGCGTTATCACATGCATACTCCTTAAAAGATTCAAGTTAATGGAAGCGTATGCCCTTTTTTCACTAAACAATTCAATACTTGTCATAAGTTGAGAATTGAATTGTTTATGACTTTATTACTATTTTGGGTTTGCTACAGGCTTTTCAAAGAGTGCCCTCATGTAGATGAGAAGAAAACACAGCTTCTGAGTAAGCAATTGGGGCTTGCACCATGCTAGATTAGGTTTTGGTTCCAAAATCGGTGAAGCCAAATGAAAGTATGTCTAGGGTTTAACAAAATGACCAAAAATTTGTGGTAATCTTGCAAAATTGATGAATTTTAGAGTTTCATGCTTTATTACTTAATTTTTTCTAATCATGGATTTTCAAATCTTGGATTTTCAGGCTCAACACGAGTGTCATGAAAACACTCTCCTCAGGTAGGATAATGAGAAGCTTTTCTTGGAGAACATGGAAATTAAAGAAGCCATGAGAAATCCCATATGCACAACCTACAGAGCACCTGTTGTTATTGCAGAAGTCAGTCTTCAAGAGAAGCAATTGTGTAATGAGAATATTCGGTT
Source organism: Sequoia sempervirens (assembly GCA_007258455.2). Lineage (NCBI taxonomy): Eukaryota > Viridiplantae > Streptophyta > Pinopsida > Cupressales > Cupressaceae > Sequoia > Sequoia sempervirens. The sequence goes on along the minus strand of VDFB02334859.1, from coordinate 1,954 downwards.
GAAAGATGACGTCAGTTTGCATAGCCTAACTAATTTGATGATGCATATTCCAAATTTTTGTATTCTCAAAATTTAAATTGTGGTTAAAAGGATTATGAGTCACTCCTTTTTTAGTTGTTCCTATTCTGATTCTAATGTATTTATAGCCCTACGAACCTCCTAGATTTTATTTTCTTTAGAAATCTTTTTAGTGCTATGATTTTCCCACAATGATGAAATTGCTTGATATTGTATACTGTATAATATTTAGAGACCCAAAAGGTTATTTTATTTTGATGCTTAAAATCACCTGAGCAATGAAGTGGAAAATTCGTTAGCTTTGTGCTTATGGGTATTCTTTAACTATTCTTACATTTTTTTTAATGGGCCTGCATGGATTTTTTTAGTTGGAGAGAATGGTAGGTATTGCTAGAAAATTTTACAGAAGGCCCATATCATTGAATTGAGAGAGATGTGGAGGGAGTGGGAGAGAAAGGGAGTGTGGGGGTAGGAGGGAGAGACTTGAGAGAGAGAGAGGGAAGTGGGAGAGAGATAAAGGGTAGGGGGTACAAGGGTTTAGGGTTTAAGGGTTAAGGGTAGAGGGGAGAGAGGGAGAGGGGGTAGGAGGGAGAGACTTGAGAGAGAGAGGGGGAGAGGGGGAGGGAGTGGGAGAGAGATAAAGGGTATGGTTTAATGGTTAAGGGTAGAGGGGAGAGAGGGAGAGGGGATATGATGGAGGCTTGAGAGAGAGAGGCATGGGAGAGACAAAGGGTAGTAGGCTCTAAGGGTTAAGGGCAGAGGAGAGGAGAGGAGAGTGGGCAGGAGGAGAGACTCAAGAGAGAGAGGGGGGGAGGGACAGAGATAGAGGGTAGGGGGGCACATGGGTTTAGGGTAGAGGAAGAGAGGAGAGGCAGGAGGAGAGACTTGAGAGAGAGGGGAGGGAGATAGATAAAGGGTAGGGGTGCACAAGGCTTAGGCCTAAGGGTTAAGGGTAGAGGGAAGAGAGGAGAGGGGGGTAGGAGGAAAGACTTGAGAGAGAGGGGAGGAGGAGAGATAAAGGGTAGGGGAGAGAGGAGAGGGGGCAGGGAGGAGAGACTCTGAGAGAGAGAGGGGAGGGAGAGATAAAGGGTAGAGGGCACAAGCCGCTTAGGGTTTAAGGCTAAGGGTAGAGGAGAGAGGAAGAGTGGTTAGGAGGAGACAATTCCAAGAGAGAGAGGGGAGAGAGAACGAGCAGAGGGTAGCGTACAAGGGTTTAAGGGTTAGGGTTTTTTTATTTGCATTGATTTATGTTTTAGATATGTGTACAATAATTTTATAATTAGATAATACTTAATTTTAAAATTTTACATAATTTCCATGGAAAAATTGAAGGAAATTCTATAAGTTGTATATAATTGTAATTTAGGAAAAAATATTTTAAAAAACTTTACTAGGTTTCAAATAAGGATTGAAAGCATATATATGGGTTTACATGCAACCAAAAAAAGTGAGAGATGATGCTATCAAAGATGCTTGAACTTAATAATTTTCCATGGAACAAATATGTACATATAATTGTAATTTACACAAAATGATTTACAACTACATGTACAAGTTACTATAAGTTCTCATTTGAACATGTATAGGGTTACAAGTGAACTTGAAAACCATGGATATAATCTAAGTCAAAGATTTTGGTTCAGCCTGCTCTTCAATAACATGTCGAATTTTTTGATGATCATCACTTATCTAGTCTCCGTTTTCTTTAGCCACATGCATGTGGAACTGCATGAAGATGGAGGGCAGTAGCAATTATTAAGTAACTATATTGATATACCTTGTTATCAAGTTGATAGTCAACAAAATGAATCCCATGCTGAAAAAATTTGACTTGTTTTAGATATGCCCCTTGCACTACAATAGAACTTGAATGGTAAACATGAACCTAAGGTAAGACATATGAACGTGTGCAACATTTTCGTGCTCTTGGTTTGTA